>KV745282.1:0-27505 GCA_001692735.1 Lepidopterella palustris CBS 459.81
ACTACTTTATTTATATAAATTATTTTTTATAAATTTAGTTTTTTACTTAAAATATTAGCTTATTAATCTTCTATTTCTTTTATATAAGTAATCTATATATTATATATTATAAGCCTTTATACTTATTAAGCTTATTTTCTTATAAGTTTCTTAGTACTTAAAAATCCCGTTAAATTCTTATAATCTAAGTATATAGTAATTAAATACTTAGTTTCTTAAAAATATATTCTTTATTTTATAAGTACTATTATAATAGTATAAAGCTCCTTATTATAAATATTTTATTACTACTTAGCTTTAGTTATTTTTCTTAAATAGTAAAATACTAGTTTAAGTAATTCCTAATTATTTTTTTATATTAAATATATTAATATTATAAAATTTAAAGTATTAGTTTTTATAATAAATAGTTTATTTAAGTTATATAATATTAAAACTAGTTTTTTTATAAACTTAGCCTTAAGTATTTTAAAAGCTTTAGTCTACTTATTTATTTAAATAAAAGGCTTATTCTTTTTTATTAACTTACTTAAGGGTTCTATTATAATTATTTAATTAAGTATAAATTTTCTATAAAAATTCTAAAATTCTAAAAATAACTATATTTTTTTAATATTTTTTAGTATTTTTTAATTTTTAATATTATTTAATTTTTTAAAATTAATTACTAGCTATTTTAGTATAATAATATATTTTAAAATATTAGTTTTAGTAATATAAAATTTATATTTCTATACCTTTAATAGTAATTAAATATTTAATAACGCCTAAAGTACTAATTTAATATACTTAACGTGTTCTTTTTTAGTTTTTAAGAAAATAAGTATATTATTAAGGTATACTATTATAAATCTATTTAAATAGGCTTTTAATATATTATTAATTCTTTTTTAAAAAGCTATTAGTATATCTATAAGTTTAAATAGTATAACTAAATACTTATAAAGTTTATATTTATATTTAAAAGCTATTTTTTACTTATTACCTTTTTTAATTTATATTTAATAGTACGTGTTTATAATATTTAGGCGTATAAAAATTATTACTTTTCTTAGCTTATTTTATATTTCTAAAATTATTAATAAGGGGTATTAATTCTTAATTATAATTTTATTAAGTATTTAAAAGTCTATATATATTTATAGTTTTTTAGCTTTTTTTTTTTAGTAAATAGAATTAAATATACTACTTAAAAATATAATAGTCTAATATAGCCCTTTATTAAATTCTTATTTAGTTTTATTTTTAATATTTTTAAATTTATTTTAGTAATTTTATAAAGAGGTTCTTATTTTAGTTATATTTCTAGTTTTAAATTTATAGCTAGGTTTTATAGCTAGTATTTTAAAAGCGCTTCTTTCTTTTAATTATTAAATACTTTCTTTTATAGTAAATACCTTTTTAGTATCTTAATAGTTACCTCTTCCTTATAGGTTACTACTATTTTATACTAATATCCGGTTATTTTAGTTTCTTTCTAAATTCTTTCTTAGGTTTTAAACTATATTTCTTTAGTTACCTAGTTAATCTCTAGGTTTACTATTTATAACTATAGTATTCCTAGTATTATATCTTAATCCTTATCTATTAGAATTACTCTTAATACTAGGTAATTAATAATTAATTTTAAAAGCGCTAGCGTTTTTAGGGCTATTTTCTAAGTCTTTTCTAGTTTACTTCTTTTAATTATTATACCTTTAATATTATATATTAATTAAGCGTTCTTAACCTTACTATATAAGATTTTATAATACTCTATATATAATCTACTAATATAATTTCTAGTTACTTTACTATTAATTATAACTATAACTATATATTCGTGGTATTCTCCTAGTATTATTAGCTATACTATATATAGGTATTCTTTACCTATATAAAGGTATTCTCTAATTTAGCTTAAAGGTTCTTCTATTTTAAAGCCTAACTTATTTTCTACTTATAGCTAATAGTTATTCTCTTTTTTTTTCTACTTATACTTTAAATATTCTTTTTTTATACACTTATACTATTATCTACCCTTAATATATTCTATAGGTAATTTTTTTCCTAGTATATAAGCGTAATATCTAGTTTTATTTTAATATTTAGTACTAGTTTATTTAATAACGTCTTGCCTTTTAATTACCCTTATAATAGGCTTATTAGTTTCTTAATATAGGTATATATTTAGCTTTTTCTTAATTTCTTTATATATTAGATAATTCTTTTTAATATAAAATATTTAAGCTATTTTATAATATACTAAATAGTAAGTTTTTATTTACTTTTTATTTTTATAAATAACTTTATAAGTTATTAGTAGTATTTTTCTACTAACTTTTTTATTTACTATTAGGACCTAATACTTAATAGTAATATACTTTTATTATATTTTATCTATTTATTTAACTATTAAGGCTATTACTTACTATTTATTAATAGTAATTAGTAGTTTTTTATAAACTTAAGTTACTATAATTTATTATTTAAATTTAAAAAACCTTATTATTTTAGGGTAAAGTTTTCTTTATTCTTTATAGGTTTTTTTAATAGTTTTTAAAGGCGCTAAATAACTAATAAACCTAAGATTCTAAATATTTATTTAAGGTTTCTCTTTAAGTTTTTAAATTATTACCTCGGTCGACCCCTATAGGGCTATATATTTTGAGTTTTTCTTTTTAAGAACTTTTTTAGTTACTACCTTTTCTTATTTATTAACCTATATAAATATAGTATACCTTTCTAATATAGTAGGTAGTAGTATTCTATTCTTACTATTATTTTCTATTTTAATAGTCTATAAGGGCTTTTTCTTATTTATATTATTAATTAAATTCTTAATTTTTAAAAGTAATTTATTAGTATAATTATATATAACTTTAGCTTTCTAAGGTTTTTTTTTTTAGAATTCTCTATAATTTTATAGGGCTTACTAGTCTTTTTAGCTTTCTTATAAGTAGCTACTACTCTATTCTTAGGCTAATATCTACTACCTATTTTTAAATCTATATAGACGTAGTATTTATTATTATAGTATACCGTTTAACTTAGATTATTATACTCTTTACTAGCCGCAACTTTATTATTAGAATTATTCTTTTACTTTTTAGTTTTATAATTTTATATAAAGTAACCTTTTTTACTATATTTAAAGTACTCTTAGTTTTTATAATATTCTTTATACCTTAGGTCTTTTTTAGGCTTTTTTTATACCTTCTTAGAATATTTCTTTTTCTTTATTATATTAAGGACTATTAGTTTCGACCTATAGTACGGTTTCTTAGACTTTTTCTTCTTTTTCTAATAAGAAGATTCTTATTATTTTCCGGATTCTAGTTTATAGATCTAGTTATTAATTTTAATAGCTAATATAATTATCTTATTTAAGGTCTTTAGTTAGTTTATTCTAATTATTACTACCTTAACTTTATTCTTAAGTTCTTTATAGTACCTTAAGATTAGTAGTTAGTCTTTCTATTTTAGCCTTATTACTAGTTACTAGAATTCTGCGGTATAAGCCCTAGCTAACTTATTTTATTAAATTCTAGAAAGTTATCTTTTTACTACTTTTTTTTTATCTACGTTTTTAAATATCTATTCTAGTTTCTTTTTAAAGTATTTATAACTATAAAAGATTTTATTAGTTTTCTTATCTTAATTCTTTATATTTAAATTATTTCTATAATTTATTAAATAGACTTTAAACTATTTTATGGCTTTTTTTATTAAGTATACTTTTGTAAATAAAACCTTATCCCGTTTTTTAAGTAGTATATACTTATAATAGTCTAAGTAAATTATAATCTAAATAAGAAACGTTTTTAGTTTTCCTTATATACTATTATACTTCTCTAGTGTTACTATCTTAACTAGTTTATTTTAATACTTCTCTAACTGTTACGCTAAATAGGCGATAGTTACCTACTATTTTGCCTAATCCTTGTTTAGTCTTTAAAGTATCTCCTTTAGAGTTTCCTAGTGGCTAGCTAGTTGGCCGTCGACTATTCTTCGACTTAAGATATAATAACTGCTTAGTCTCCGTTACAGGTAGTTAAAGTGTTAGGTATACCCTCGGGGGGTTAGTTAGATCTTCCGGGTTAGGGTAGCTTCTCAGCCTCCAAGGATATAACAAGTGGTTTTGGTTATGGCGGGAGAGCCAGGGGCGTATTACGTCTCCGGGATATAGTAGCCCGATATACTCTTATTACAGAAGGCTGCTAACCTTAGGAGTGAAATACTGTTAGGGCGCGGGTAAGGCTAATATAATAATGTATTCGGAATATATTGTAAAGCAATATCTAATAGTAGTTGGTGAACCACTATCTTCAACAAAGTTGACTACAGGAGAGACAAAGGAAATTTGTGAAGAGGATAAGCTCCTCTTTATAGCCCGAGTCCCTCCATACAATTTAGTGACTCTATGAGATCTGTACAGATCCACTAATCCCAGCCTTATCACGTGATCCTTTCTATCCTTCCAATCCCGTGATCATTTCGTCCACCCAAGCCTTGATCCCCTTGTCCTCCTCGTCTTTGTCCTCGGAGTCTGGATCCTCATCGGCTTTGTATCCTGTTGTGAACGTGTTCATAACACCTATAGCTTCTTCTATCACCAAATGATAGAGAATACAAGGAAGACAATTTCGAACTCCCGAACCGAACTACTCGGGCAGTTCGACACTGCTCTACTCTACCTCAATTTTCCAGCTTACACTCAAGGGTCCATTTAACAAAGTTTTCTGGCCACTTCTTGCCGACCTTGCCAGCAGAGCGCACTGCTAGCATAGAATCGGCCATATACCTTATAGTAGCTAGCCGATGGGGGTATCCTCGCGAATCGAGGTCAAGTATATGTTAAACAACCGCCCACTCTTCTATCTCAGTAAGCTTCATTAAGTTGGGCCGGCAATCGCGCCGTGAAATTATTCCAGCTGCGTCGGATATCGAGGGTCATACAGGGAGCTTTATAAAGCTCCGCAACGCGTCGCGCGCTTAAAGTCGTATCTTGCTTAATAGCCTGGAAGGCAAGCTGTATATTTCATTCGTTCTAAGTCGATTCCGCGTTTGTGGGTGGAGGCATATTGATTGTACTTGTAATGTTGATATAGTCTTGGCACAGGTGGGCAGCTCGCTTATAGAGTACGTTAATGGGTTCTTTTTTTTTTACTATAGGGTTAAGAAGAAAATATAAAGTTAAGTACGGAGAGCTGGAAAATAGATAGAGAATAAACGCCCTGAAATATTCCTAAAGCCTCTCGTACAATTCAGTTCTGCTCTGCTAACTCAACCTTCATAATTAATCTTCTTGATCAGCTCGTCTAAGTGTTCTGTTGCCCAATCTGCTACCGTCTGCAACTGTTTGTCGGTGGCCATAACAATCCACCTGTCCAGGCCGCAAGCGCACAACTCCAGATCTGGACCAGCAAGACTCCCATACATTCATCCAATATGTGGTCCGTTGATTGCCCACGTCGCGATAAAAGTCTCGGGAGGTAGGAAATAGAGAGCCCTAAAGCTCTCTACAATAAGGTACAGCCGTGACGATATATAAAACGGTCCAAATATAAACACAATCTTCTTCGAAGTTCTGTGCGTGGATTTACAAACCATAGTTTCTCCTAAAACGATTAGAGCACAAATGGTAGGCACAATGGCCACTAATAAGGCTGCTGTTCTCCAAAGTAGTCGTTCTACCGGAGTGGGAAAATCGAGGTTCCACGCGAAGAGATGAATCCCCCCAAACAAAGTAGTGGTAAGGACACTAGTACATATGATGCGTCTAGCTATGTAGATGTTATCGTACGTCTTATCATCGATGGCTTGATGCACGGAACTCTGGGGCATGTAATAGTGCCGATTTCGCATGAAAATGATGGGTGCTGCTTCGGCGATGGCTTTGAAGGCGTTAGGCGTGACGGCGGCGTCCGTGTCGATGTAGATGGGAACAGAAACATCTTTCGGCTTGCCCCATTCGATCAAATAAATAATGAATGCACACGAAGAGAAGGCGAGGGTGCTGAATTCGAGTGCGGAGGAGGAAACGTGAACAATCCGCCGGGCAATTATCTGAACGACGAGCCAGATAACTTGAATCACTGCCAAAGTCCGTACAAGGCCGTCACTTTTACTCCTATCTTGGATATCCCTCTTTTCGATGTGTGGCAGCCTTTTAATTATTTTATACTCTCTTGCCAGAGCCAGCTGCTTGGAGTCCAAGATCCATACCTTGCCCTGCAACGACGCGACATTGTTGGCATTGATAATTGTAAGTTCTTCCGCATGACGGATGTAATTGGCGGCAAGCGTCCAGTGCTGACCAAATGATTCCCACTGAGACTTTCCTAACCCTGATAGATATCGCTTCTGTTTTTTATCAAAGTCCTGTAAAAATCTCTCGGGCTCTTGTGATGTTCTCGGAGTGCTGGATCTTTGCCCAGTTAACCTCCTGGGATGTGTGTCTTCTTCCACAGGCTGTGTCATCGGACTATGGACAATAGATTCTAATTGCTGATCGCGTTCCTTTGAAGCGTCGATTGGTCCCTCGTAAGATGTCAAGTTACTGGATGTATGTGGATTCTGAGGTTTCGGATCTCGTATCTTTCGGTTACTTTGTTCTGAGAAGCGTAGTGCTATCCCTCCCATGTCTGCTTGAATGGTATGAGTCCGCGACCAGGGCACGTTATCCTTATCCTTGCCGACAAACTTCTCCCTCAGTGCCTCGGTGTTCACCGAAGCAATAAGCTGGTTCGCGGCACCGATGGCGAGGAGGTATTCCGGAAAGATAAGCATGATACCCATCCAGCTTAGCTTTCGTAGTAAGAAAAAAATCTGCTTTCGAATCTTTTCCGATGGGTCCACCGCTTCGATATCCGGGGGTACTGTAAGATGCAGAACCGACCAAGTCGAAAGGATGATGATGCTCACACAGCTCCAGACAATATCCAGCGTCGAACGGATATTCGGGCTGTAGATGAACCCAGTTGGTTCGGTATTAGGAAAAGAACAATTTGGTCGAAATATGATCATCCTGGCGACTTTTGTTGATAGTCCTAGTTAGGTAAAGCACTCATACAGAAAGCTAAGTAGATACTTCACGGTGTCTGGTATAGAATATTTTGCGTGACAACATTCAGGGTTGTATAGGATCTGGAAGAAAACAAGCGAAGTGTATAATCAACTGAGGGGTGCCGTGAAAATGAGCCACACTTTGTAGTCCCAACCAATTGACTTAGCTCGTTCTTCATTTCCGGGTTGGTATCTTATCAATCCACTCATTATAGGATATGCCACCGACGTGGCAATCCGATCTATGTTATGGAAGGTTGGCTTCCTGGGCGTTCCGATTGGCGCTGAAAGTCGGGCTGAGAGAATTCGCCCCCTTGCCCGCATAATTGCAGTGTGCTATGGTTTGGCTGGGCTGTAACAGACCAGAAAAGAGTTCCAATCAGGTGACGTCTACAAGCAGCCACATATGTTCAACGGGAGGGGAGGCCCAATGGGAAGGGGGACCAGAAGGAGGGGTTATGACTGAAACGGCCCTGAAAGCTAAGCTGAGAATTCGCCCTCTTGCCCGCATAATTGGAGTGTGCTGTAGTTCAGCTCAGCTTCAACACGAGAAAAGAGTTCCAATCAGGTGACGTTTACGAGCAGCCACATATGCTCAGCGGGAGGGGAGGCCCAATAGGAAGGAGAACCCAAAGGAGCGGAATGCAGGTCAGATAATTTTTAAAACGAACGGATAAGGATGCTCATGAGATTAGCCCCTTCTGTATTTCCGAATCTTAATCAACCATCGATTTCTTATTGCCAGCAAGGCAGTAAGTTCATCCTTCAGCCTTGTCAATTTGTGCCAGATATGCCGTGAAACTGAGGATCGGATACCACCTAGGGGTCGAACTGACATCGGCTATTTTTCAAGGTGGTATCTGCTAACACCATGGCAAACAGCTTCTTTTTTTTTTTTTTTGACTCTCTAAATCTCGATGATACGGACACTGAGAAATGAGAAATGATAGGGCGTAGGTGGTGGCGGTCGAGGCAGTACGTCTGTGCGGTATTTGGCGCGCTATTTACGGGCACCATGTGGAACGTACAGTAGTGCGTGGGGAGCAGATTAGTTGACTGGCGTTGACGGGTGCTTGCGACTTAATTCCTAATTATGCAATTGGTCCGCAGCGCAACGGCAGGTCTGTGCGTCCTTCCCGTGTCAACTCTGAGGCTTGATCGAACTAATAGACGCCAGGAAAGCTGCGGTCAATACCTGGCGGGATCGACATTTTTAGCTTCTGGGGTACTCACTGTATGATGTTCCTTGGCTTGCTGTGTCACCGTATTCCTTTTTTGCCCTATTTTTGGGTTCCTTCTTTTCTTGCTCCTGTTCAGCCTTACATTTTGTTTCGACCGCTCTGCTTTCATAATCCAAAAACATCTTCACCCAGTTGCATCAGCAATTATGGAGGTGAATGCTACCTCCGTTTCGTTTCCATCCTCCATCGTTACAGCCGCCGTCATGGCCACTGATGTCATGAGCGGATTGGTGTCACAGATTGTTGCTGGAGCGAATATTTGGACTGTAGTCTGGACGATATTTTTGAGCGCCGTAATCTATGATCAATGTGAGTAGGAATTTGAAGTTTCCGTCTTCTTCCCCTTTAGGACGAGAGGTGATTTCAATGTCGTAAATCTAGCTATCAGGATATTTCAAGGCGTCTGTATTAGGCCTCTACAAAGCACCACTTAACTCCTATTCGAGGCGTCATGGCTCAAATTGATTCGGAACTTCAATCTAGTATGGCAAAGTTAAAGCTGACATGATTTCGCAGACCGATATATATCCCAGAAAGGATCCATCGCCGGCCCACCTTTCAAACTACCCTTCATGGGCCCATTCTTGCAATCTGTCGACCCCCAGTTCCACGAGTACCAGGCAAAATGGAATAGCGGATCCTTGAGCTGCGTTTCTGTTTTCCATAAGTATGGACGGAAATACCTCTTACGAGTTACATTGAAAGTTCGGTTTAGAAGAAAAATTGGCTAATCTCTGGCCTTTTCTCAAACATAGATTTGTCGTAATCGCCTCAACTCGAGATATGGCACGCAAAATCTTCAATGCGCCAGCATTTGTCAAACCATGCGTTGTAGATGCAGCACATAAGCTCCTTCGACCGGCAAATTGGGTATTCCTCGACGGAAGGGCACATGTCGACTACCGCAAGGGATTGAATGGTCTGTTTACCAGACAAGCTTTAGAGCTTTACCTCCCGGGCCAAGAGGAGGTGTACGAAAAGTATTTCGAGGCTTTCGTCGGCATAACTAAGCGCAATGGTGGCAAGGCTGTTCCGTTCATGCCCAATTTTCGAGAGCTCATGTGCGCTGTATCCTGCCGGACTTTCGTTGGCAACTACTTGCCCGAGGAAACCGTCAAAAAGATCGCAAACGACTATTACCACATCACCGCTGCGCTTGAGCTGGTCAACTTTCCAGTTATTCTTCCTTTTACCCGTACCTGGTACGGTAAGAAATGTGCAGATATGGTTCTCGAGGAATTTACCGAGTGCGCGGCCAAGTCCAAGATTCGTATGCGTGCCGGCGGGAAGATTGAATGTATTATGGATGCATGGATCAAAAATATGATTGTTTCAGAAGAATACCGCAAGAAACATGGCATTGAGGGACTTCAGGAAGAGAAACCAGATATACTGATCCGCTGGTTTAGTGATATCGAGATCAGTATGACTATTTTTACCTTTCTGTTCGCATCACAGGATGCTTCCAGTAGTGCCTGTACTTGGCTCTTCCAACTTATTGCTGATCGTCCAGGGGTTTTGGACAAGGTTCGTGAAGAGAACTTGAACATCCGTGGTGGAGATCGAAACAAGCCATTGACCATGGACATGATGGACAAAATGATATATACTCGGGCTGTGGTTAAGGAGACGTTGAGGTATCGTCCTCCCGTCCTCATGGTTCCTTACGTGGCGAAGAAGGATTTTCCTGTTACCGAACACTACACTATTCCCAAAGGTACGTACTCCCTTGATTCTCAAAGCATTTTCAAACTAGACAATTGGAATCTAACCATACGATATTTGCTTATTTAGGCTCCATGGTTGTTCCAGCCACTTACCCTTCTCTGCATGATCCAGAGGCGTACCCTAATCCTGAGACATATGATCCGGATCGATGGATTACTGGAGATGCCGAACAGCAGAGTAAAAACTGGCTTGTTTTCGGAACTGGCCCGCATTACTGCATCGGTCAGACCTATGCCACTCTCAATCTCATGGCTCTTGTTGGAAATGCCAGTATGAAGTTGAAATGGAAACACCATATCACTCCTAGGAGTGAAGAGATTAAGATTTTTGCCACCATCTTTCCTAAAGATAACTGCCTCCTAAGCTTTGAGGAAAGAGATTAGATGCGCGAGGGAGTACATAGGGGTAGAGTAGAATAACCTTGTCGATAAGTGATTGGACTTTAAGAATAATTCCTCGGAGGACGCACGATAGAGTGAGCTCATGTCGAACTGCCCGAGCAGTTTGGTTCGGAAGTTCGAAATTGTCTTCCTTGTCTTGCTGTCTGAGAGGTTCAGGTACCTTATATACACGAGAGTTGCTTGCTAGTTCCGTCGCTGCCTGTAGCGTTGCCTGCTGTAGCGCAGACTCCATCAGTCAACAGTGAGGTTGCCTACACTAAGGACAGGCAGCAAAGGAGATGGAAGTTTCCAGTAACTGCGAGTTCGACAGCTCAGGGCTGCACATAATCAATGTAATCATATTGAAGAGTGCGATTATGATTGTTATATAATCACGACTCTTGATTCTGTTCGATTACACAGTTATATTGATTATATCCTAATTTCCTCATTTAGGAAGCCCCTTTGAGGTTTGCCTAAGACAACTTACTGAGCTTCAATCTCGTCCGTCGGCGTGCTCACCAACGCGCTCACGGCCGCCCTGCCCTGTAACTTCAATATTAATTATCTGCGCTGCTTCATAAACCGTTGTAAAGTCTCCTGCCTTTACTACCTCGCGTATCCAGCTCTTTTAGCACTCCGTTTGTTCCACTATCATCGTCCCGAGCTCGAGCGCTCCCATGAGATTGCCCTACGAGCGCCTGAAAAATACTTGCTTGCCCTCAGCTGACATAGCAGGTATAGAGAGTATATCAATAGCCATGCAAGAGAGGCGTAGGTACTCCAAGCCATTCGACGGCTCCAGTCACTAATCGAAAAAGGTCGTGGCAATCGATTTAGGGGGGTTTATCCAGAGTGGCTAATCAATCAACTCAATCAACCAGAACCCTCTGGTTGGTTGAGTTGAAGGATTAAGTAAGCTGACCCTCCGGTTGGTTAAGTTGAGTTGAAATTGATTGAGTTGATCAATCAACTCCACCAAATAGTCTTGGCATCGCGTAGATCAGCCTTCCTACCCGCTTTCTCCGCAACTATCACCAGCCTTGGCATGGTGTTTCGAACCTGCCTGCTCTGTCTGCCCTACCTGCCCTACACGCCGCCAGAATCTAGTACCCGATTTAGCCCGTTCTATCTTATAACCGTGCTTCTAGGTATTACTAGTGCGGCAGGCTGCCATGGTATGTGGTATATGGCAGCCTAAAAGGCGCCCTTATTCAATTCCTGTATATCCATCTGCATCGAATTTGGTCAACGCGTCGGTGTTGACGTCTAGACTGTAGCTGACGTCCGCTAGAGGGCAGAAGGAGCAGATGGATCAGAAAGAGCTGTAGATAGGATTGACGTTGTAGACTGGTGATCTTAGAGTGGTGCGGAAGCCATGGTGAGGGTAGTAGTAGTAGAGTTAGTGTTCAAAATCGCGTCAAACCGATAATTGCCTGCCAAAGACTTTAAGGGTAATATGGTCGCGATGACATCGGCTAATGCTCAGGTAAAATAAATTATTTAGGGCTGCCCTAAGAAAACAAGCTTTTCAAGCATCGCTCCATGCCAACACCACCACCATAACCACCCAAATATGCCAAGCCTCAACGGTCAACCAGTTTCAATCAACTCAACTCGATCAGACCTTCTTCGTTCATTGATCACCAAGAATGCGATGGCTCTGGCTGATTGAGTTGGTTGCCAGGTCTCAACTCAACTCAATCAACGGTTGAAAGTTGTTGATTGATTAGCCGCCCTGGGTTTATTCTACGGACAGCCAAATATTAGTGACGTCATACATCGTGAGATCCCACCTTAGTGTTCATACTTTGGTAAATCGCTCGAGTTCATCATCAGCAGACATTCGTTTGAGCTGCTCTTTGAACTTTCACTTCTCAAAGCTGTTCTTGATAAGCTGCTCCTTTTCACCCTTCACCCTCAATCATAATATTCACCTTCCATTGATTCGGTACCGTCTTTGAACGGCCTCAAAATAGAAATAATCCCCCGAATAGTGTCCTATTCGTCGCATCTGAGGTTGTTTTACTCAATCAAACTATTGCTCAGTCTGCTTCTTCTTTCTCGCAATGTTGATTTTGGAAAGCCTCTGGTCGTGTCCGAGGTGATAGAAGGGGTGCAGACATGGCGTTTAGTTTATAAGGTGGTGGTGGAAGAGGGAAGCGAGGACGTAAGAAGGATGTATCCCTATAATTATAAAAACCCGCACAGACGAATTTTGTATGTAAAAATGCGATATTGTCGCACGAGCGATTTAAGGAGTACAGTAACACTCCAGCTGAACGTTTGACGGCCTGTCCCCGTCCATATTTGTATGAAGCCTATCGATAAATGGATAATACGGTAAATGTTAGTTCCTACCATACCAAAACGGAATACCCAAAGGCCTCCTGGTACCTCTGACCGCCCTTTGGAGGGCCTTAGATTATTAGCACAGCCATCAAAGTCTATTAAATCGACACCCACTATTAACTCTACTATCATCTATGTACTATTCCCCGTATGCCAAAGGCCTCAAATCCTGATCGACAACGTCGACACGGCATAGACAAGAGGGAACGTAGAATTTCCGCCCAACTGCTTTATATCAGCTTATAGATTAGGGCATTAATCGTAACCTCAAGACCTTCTACCGCCGCTACTGGCTTGCCTTTAGAGTGGATCAAGTAGAGAGAAATAAGGACCTAATAAAGGCACTACATGTTCTATTTGCCGTTCGATAGGCTATTATAACATGATACGAAATTAGGCCTTAAACCTATATAAATTAGTTCATTAAATTAACGCTTTTTATATATAAAAGCACTGCCATAATTATATAAGGTAGGTTATTATTATAAAAAAAGAGTAAGGGGTAGACTATAGCAATAACTTCGGTGAAGCTATACCTAGAGTTAATATACAGGGCTTATATTAACTCAAAGGCGACGCCTATATAGCTTAGTAAATTTAAGCCATTTACTTATAATTTAACTAGTTAAAGGCTACTTTAAATAGAAGGGGCTATTTGAAAAGTTATTATAGCTTATAAGTGTTAAATTAAGGCTTGAATTAAGCCTATTTAACGCGGTTATTTAATTGTAAAACACGTACAAATTAATACTATGAAAACACCGTATACGGGTTAGGAGCGAGAGCACGTACCGCTATACCTATTACGGAATATGCTAAACCCCTTCAATGGTCATATTAATGCATTGAACAGGGTCATGTCGATGTATCGAAAAGTTGTGTTAACAGATTGGCGTCCTAATGAAATTCTTAAAACAGAACAGTTTCGACGCGCTGGTGGCGAAATGCAGAAAGGGACTGTGATAAAGCGCCGCAAGACGGCGCTTCTGATTCGTAGGAGATAAGGAAACCACTGTGCATACATCCTCCGTAACACGGCTCGTATTTACAGTGCTCAGCCTCCACCAAGAGGGCCCATGCCACCGTTTCAGCCTAACTTGCGTTGTTTATTGATGGTTTTGAAGCTTGAGATCCGAAAATCTTCCTGCAAGGCTGAAAAACTGACTATATAATTGGAGGAAATGTGCCGATCCTAATCCTTTAAGGATCTCGATTTCTCTTCCGCTGCCCCGCTGCGAAATCTACCATATCCCGCACTGTCATGTGTGCAAGGCACTGCATAACATGGGGGCTAAGTTAATGTAACTTACATGTCCACTAAGGCTCGCTGAAAAGGCGGCATGGATTGATAGAAACTCTTCGCCGGATTGAACTTATAAGGGGCTATTTTCGCCCAAAATCTCCACTTAGATAAAGTAATGCATAGAGGCCTAAGGCGATGTTAGAGCGGATATCCGCCTCGCCATTCTCCCCCGCTGCCTTATCACTGTGCAAGCTCCTCGCATATGGCCTATCCCTTAGGCTTCGTCCATTCACTGCTCATTCCTAGTCAGCATGCTTCTTAAATCTCTAGTTTGCCACCAACTTATACTTCCAGTCTCTGCTGCTGCAGTGATTGGATTTGCTTTTCAGGAACAGCCACCATCAAATATATTCCCTGGGAGAGCCCCAATTAATCCAAATAACCTCACCTCGAACAATTATAGGAGAGATTGCACTACTGGCTGCAAATTCCAAGAGGCGGCAGGAAATTACTGCTGTTTAGGAGATATTTGCTGTTACAATTTCTCTGTAAGCAATTATGGCGGATTCTGCTGCGGGGACACCGGCCGTTGTTGTGGTAGCGGATGCTGTGATGCAGGGTTGGTAATTTCTGTTATAGGTCTGCTCTAATTTTGAAAATTGGGCTAATAAATCGTGCTTTTAGATATTACTGTGCATATGCCGATACGTTCGTGTCCCACTTTTTACTAAATGTACATACCACCCAAAGTTAATCGCATTCCTAGAACTACGTCGGTGTGCTGTGCCGCTGGAAGTTCTTGCGGCGGGCCTAGCACAACCATTACAGCTTACGAAACTATAGTTGTAACCACCGAATATACATCCTATGAAACATACACCCAGAGCATCACAGCCACACAATCTGTTGTTGTTCAAACGGAAATGGTCACGAAAATCAACAGCGTCGGCCAAACAATTGCACAAACCGCCGTTGTTACTTCTGTAGCGGCCACTGCCGCAGCTGCAAGCTCCACGATAGCTGCTGCATCTATTAGTAGCAGCAGCTCGCATACTGGCGCGATTGTCGGTGGTGTGGTGGGAGGGGTTGCATTTCTCGCCCTACTGGCTGCGTTTCTCTTCATCGGAACACGTAAAGGATGGTTCGATAAACAACCTGCACCCTATCCGGGATATCCACAACCTGGCATGGCAGCGGCAGCAACTGGAGAGCCCAAGCCTCGTGATTATCCAGAGATAGTATCATCAAGCACCAATAGATCTCCGATATTACCAACCATCAATACGGTTTCGTCAATTCCGACATACCAAACACATCATATGCCACAGCAATATGCGGGGGAGATGGAGGGAAATGGGTGGAGTAATGCCACAGAGATGCCAGGAAATAACCAGCCTGATCCTTAGGGACTGGCGTTTGAGGCTTTTGTTGGCTGAGGTTTCAGCCTTTGTATCGTTCATGTGTCAGGAACAGTTTAGGGGCTCTCACGAACTGTATATAGCTCCCTTTATGGCCTTAATGTAAGGAGGAGATGTTTCCTCCTCATTTGACCGCGCAAGACTAGCTAACAGTTCTGATACGTCTATATACCGCTAGCATCGTTGACTTCTCCAGTTTCATTATGATGGTAAGCCTAAAGGCAACAGGCAAGTAACATTCCTCAATAATCTATACAATTCTATGACAAGCGGATTTACATTTATCTATATCATTGTCGAACCCGCACGAATCAACAGTTCCTAGTGTTGAACAGACTAGTAGCTTCTAGTAGGCCCTTTGCGACGTCTTCTAGACTGTTCTTTGCCCGTTCTTCCTAAGTACATATAGGGCTTCTCTTATAGAAGCAATAGATAAAAGGCTTTTGAATTTGAACTTTCAAACCACCCGAACACAGAGTTCGATGCGTCTAGCGAATGCCTCGCGCATATCTTAGAAAACATCGGCGTGCGCCTCACCGACACTGTCCGCATCAATATTACGCACTTTGTTTGCACCGAGGGCCGCGAACAGGTGTAGGAAAAAGCGGTGGAGATAAACATCACCATCGTCGCGCCCGATTAGGTTAAGGGCTGCGAGAGCGAAGGTATGCCTATCGACGTGCGAGGCTACTACCGAAACGCGAATCCAAAACTTAGGTATACGGGACTGAGTCTGGTGCAACCCGGCGAAGCAGGCGGGACTGCTTAGAGTACTTAGGGGCATTGAAGGAGGTAGAGTACACTAAAGTTACGGCGCCGGCTTTGGAGAGGGCGCCATAAGAGCGGTCGCAGCAGTTTCCGCCGACGAGTGAGAACGGTAGAGGGCGGAAGAGGAGGAGAAGACAATTTTAAACTCTCGAATCAAACTATTTGACAGTTCGATAGATATACAGGTGTGCACAAACGTAAACGAGCCGTACAGGGGGGTAGACTATACAAATAATATTTCAATTTCAAAGATCGCCGTGCGCAAAGACGCGATAATTAGCAATCCACTCACCGCCGAGGCGGCGAAGAGCGGCGCTAGAATCTTCGATCTCACCACAGCCTCAACATAAACTCAACTAATATGCATTAGCTCTTTCATTATAGCAAGGCACTTTGTAAGGCGGTTAGGCTATATAATACTCACGTGAGTCGTTCTTCTGCCTTGCACTGCCCATTTTAGTAAAATGTTTTTCACTCACTACCCATATCCCTCCCGCACGTCGTCCTTCTGCCTAGCACTACCTATGTTACTAGAATGTTTTTCACTGAGCCCCAATATTGTTTAAGCACAGCGGAATAATATATTATAAGTATATATAGGAACAACTAATTATATAGCTACCTATTACGGGTTCTCTGTAGTTTTAAAATAACAGTAAAACACTAGGAAACACGGTGAAACACTCCATGTAACGCCATCCTCGGTCAAAATATTAACTTATACTCTAATTAGGGAGACGTAACGCATCTACGGTCTAAGCGTCGAAAAATAGGACCAGCCTTATTAACCACTAAGTTAGATGCTTACTGGCAGATTTATCTATCATGATTTCTAATTATCTTTGGTATTGCGGTAACTGTAGCGATGGCCCGTACGGACCAGTGATCCTCTGCTGCGCCTCGTGTGGTCACCCAAAGTGCATCTGTTGTCAATGCGTATATCAGAAAAATGACTATGCGTCGTCCAAATCAAGACATATCTCATCAACGTCGTCGGTAGAACCATCTCACGCTGCCTCGAAGCACACGCCACGAATATCGTCCAAAGTAACCCAGGAATTACGCGAAATCACTCATGGTCTAGCAAAATCCCCGGTCGAAAGTTTTACGAGAACCCGTCGATCACGTACAAATTTTCCAGAATCTGCCGTCACATCAACCAATCAGACTAATGAGGCTGATCATGGACGGGATCAGTCAGCAGAATCCCAGTGCAAGCCAATAGCGGCACCATATATGACGCAAGGTTTAGAAAGAAGCGATCTTGATATTGGCATTAGTGACATGGCCGAAGAAGATCTCACTCACCTGCTGAATCCCCTCAGTCATTTTCAGGGACTGGCAGATTTGGAAAGTGTAGTTGCTGACACCTTGGGACTAACCCAAGAAAGTCTGGGAAACTTCACCCCAGAAAACTACGCAACGCAGTGGTCACAGGATTTGGAGGCATGCATAACGGACCTGACAAAAATATCTAATGCCATAGGTATACTTCAGGATACTGGAATATGTCAGAATTCATTTAGCATTCTGGTTCAAGACCTGGCATGTGGAAATATTGCCCTGGCCAAAACAATTGAATTGCATTTTTTCGAGCAGACATGTAATCTTCTCGAAGCCCTCGTCGCCGATTGGAATAGATTAGATTCCAAAAAAGATGTTTGGGAAGAGATAATAAGGAGAATCGATGGGGTCAAGACGAAGACGCCCCATTTGCCTCTCTTTGAAGGTACTACTTCCCTATTAGATTGCATGCATTACTCAAACTAACAGAAAATAGTGCTCGATAAAAGCAGTAAAGAAGCAATGCAATCAACCCTACTCCAAAATTTGAGCATCCTTCACGTGTTCCTGGCGTTCGGGCTTCTCTCCCATACGGATTCCCACGCTTGCTCATTCGACCAGAGTATCTTTGGGATTGAAATAAACTCCTTCCAAATAACCCAGTCTTTTACTTTACAGAGACGGAAGCTTGCATGCCTTCACGATTACATCGGTGGGTCAGTATGGATCTTTGGAGATGGATCTCGGGACATGGGTTCGGGATATGCTATATCGATTGACTCAGGGATTTTTGTCGACCTGTGGGGTCCTTTGTGGGCCATTGAGGCACCAGACCCGCGCATATTAAGTCATGGATCACAGGCTGGGTTTTGTTATGGATACCGTACAGAACGAGGTTTGCTATACGCTATCGAGCCGTTCGACTCAGATACTTCCACGCATCCTAACGGCCTTCGCTGCCATTGGATTAGTATGTCTACTTGCAGCTGGTTACGTTGCCCCACAGGTCCACAAATGTTCGACAATTTTCGTTTCCAGTCAATGCGAGACTCTTGATCGGAATGCCGACCGATGAAACCCCCCGGACTGTCTTAGAGTTCCTAGATACAAATCTTGCCGCTACGACCCAAAAAACGTCCAGCAGTTTGGTATAACCGACCTTCGGTTTCCAGGCACCTGCAAGTCTACATGGGTCTGTGACGGTATCGAACTGGGCAGTACCGCTGGGTACTATATTACCGGCACTGTAACCAAGAAACTTAGACGAATACCTGCGAGAACGCACAAGGCCATGCTGGTTGCATATTGTGAGAAGTCCGGGGCAAAATTAATACCTATCCTGAAATTAAGAGTTGGTCTCGAGGTTAGTGCTTGCACTTTGCATACGCGGAGAGTGACTCTTTGGGAGGCGTTGAGACTTTCTCGAACGACCCTAGGCAGTAGGTCAATGTCTTCGACTTCCAGCTTTGCTGTGCTATGCTTGCATGCTGTTGGAGACAAACGATGCTTGCTTTCCTGCTGGGGTCTCGGGCGAGATAGTTCGACGGAAGTGGTTGAAGCTGTCGAGCCTATACTCGCTGGTTTCGAAGAGACGCAGAGAATTCCTTCACATCGGGAGATTATCATTGAAGCTATCGCAGACCTTGAAACCACGGGTGTGGATCCCGACGATAATCTGCAAGCATGGTGGCCTTATACCGAAGTTCCTTATACCCTTAGCATGGAGCAGGCAGTTACACTGCGTAGCAGAGAGAATATTTTGATTCGATGGATTGGTATGGTAAAGGACAACGAAGCAATCTCCACTTTTGCTGTTATGAGCAACAGGTGTTTTGAAATCCACGAATCTCACTCAAAGCCGGCTAGGCCTCGAAGTCGCTCACGTACTTCATACAGGCGTTGTGACGGACTTCACACGCATTTGCCAAGATCTGCGGGAGTAAATGTTACAGTTTTGAGCACAACTTTACAGTTGCCTGCCATTCCAGCCGATGCTTCTCATTCAAATGCTTATCAATCTCTCTCTTATGGTTCACGGCTGAGCCTTTCCTTTGGTGGATATCTGGAAATAAAGAGTGAAAGATATCGACAGCCGAGCCTAGCAGAGGCGAGATATCTCCATCAGCTTCCAGCACTCAAACGCATCGCGAGCTTAAGAAAACCTGGGCTTGAGGAAGTGGTATCTGAGCTAGTCAGCGATGAAGTCAATACGGGGAACACTGCCGATTTTGTCATCTGCTAAAAGGCATTTTTTTTCTCTGATTCTTTTATTTGGGCAGTCTAGCTAGTAAACTGTGGATTGGATAGATAGGCCTCGGATTAGACGGCTTGGAAAGTTAATTCCTAAGGACGGACTGGCCCGAGTACGAATGTAGGATTGGATCCAAGTTGGATCTAGACTAAATTATAAAAAGTTATGATTTTGGCATAAAATTAACTCCTGAATGGACGATTTATAGTCGGAGCTGTATATATAAGCTGTATGACTTGTTAATAGCGTATCACGAGTCCTAAACAGGAGATTACTATAGTACAAGCTTTAGAGTTTCCTGCTCACTGTCACGCACGTCGAGATCCGGGTTGGCTACTACGCCATTTTTTTTTCCGTCCTATATTTCTGTTTTTAGTAGCTAGATTTAACTTGTGTTGCGCCCCACTTTCGCCAAGGTCACCTTGCGGCAGAGCATAACAATTACAAAGGTCGTATCCTTTGTTTACTTTCATCGTTATTCCCAATCATCCTAGCTTTTTTAAGCTTCTTGAAAAACCTCGACCTTCGTCGGGTGGCGCGTTATAGCCGGGTGCCGTGTCAACAAGAGCTCCGCCTATCTACCAGGCTGAAGAAGATCATGTTCGCTCCTCCAATCACTCTGGGCATGCGGGTTGGAACCCATGAGAGGTGCCTGCAAAACGTAGTATGGCGTCTTGCCCCGCTCACGCACGCCGTTTCGGCGGCATCCTCAGTCGTTCTACCAACTTTCTCCGCTCATCTTTCCCTTTGGTTTGAATGATAATCTCGACATAGCACCTCCCGATGAGATACAAAGGCTGTCCGTCTCCAGAAAACCCCGCATGTGCAAGTTCCCACATCGATGTCCGACACTACGGGAAAAACTGGGATAATGCGGGCCTGTCTACCTCCGAACTGGTTGAATTAGCGGGTGACAACACAATCGAAGTCTTCGCGTCAGGATATCTCTGCTCAAATTGTGTCAGGGCAGTTCGACTAGCGCTGACGTGGGACGGAGAGAAATATGATGCTAACGATGAAACAATTATTCCAAATCTGAACAATGATGAAAGTGCCAGGAGCGAGGAGCGTAGGGCGTATGACATGCACCAAATGTCGGCATTGAGGGTTCACTGTGTTTCTCGAGAGCAGTTCTACGCGTCCGTACGGGAACAATGCCGTGTATGTGTGCAAATTGCATCTACAGCGGCATTAGATCAAGTATCCCTGGAAATCAGCTTCCGTCCATTTACTGGATATAACATTGAACTCGATGATAAGAAGGAGATGTCGATTGAGTTCTTCTTTGGGACATCAACGCACGAAGTGGCACGTTTCTTCACCTTTAAGGTACAAGGCAAGTGAGGCCCGCGAAATGTTTGACTTTTTCTAACTGCTCGGCTAAAGATTTCAAGACCCCATTTTATTCGCCACTTCTATATCGCTCTACAGATTCTGTCTCATCGTGGACGTTAATACGCAAATGGTTGGACGATTGCTTGTCCAATCACGATTCCTGCCGATCTACCCTGAGCGGACACCGACACCCGACCCGATTACTAGACGTTGGCAAGTCTGGGCCAACTATCCGTCTAGAAACCGAATTTTCAGCTGATTTCAATGAACATTATCTAACCCTCAGCCACTGTTGGGGTGGAGCGGATGTTCCTATATTGACTGTCGGTACGGTTCAAAAGTTTTCAGCCGGGATACAAATTATAAGCCTTCCGAAAACGTTCCGAGACGCTGTCAAGGCCACCAGAGAATTAGGGATTCGTTACCTTTGGATCGACAGTATCTGCATCATTCAAGACTCACAATTTGACTGGCGGGCAGAATCGGCAAAAATGCGTGAGGTCTACTCGAATGCCCTGTGTAACCTAGCGGCACTCGGAGGAGAAAATAGCCATAGCGGCCTCTTCTTCGATCGTTCCTTGGAGCAATTGATGCATCTCCGGCCTCTCTGGATTCATAAGAGGATTCCGGGAAGTCCATTTGTCAGTTCCTACAAGCTGATAGATCGATGGAAGCAGCTAGAAAAGTTTGAAAAATCCCCTTTAGTTAAGAGAGCTTGGGTCATGCAGGAGAGATTTCTTGCGCCGAGAGTTGTCTATTTTGGTCGCGAAGAACTTTACTGGGAGTGCAAGTCAAGAATGGCGTCGGAATCTCTCCAGGAAGATTGTTGCGAACGGTGCTATCCATCATATTTTCTCAAGACCCAGTATAAGCATTTCACGGATGCTGGTTTCCGGAACAATTGGTACGAAATTCTGGACAGTTATACCCAAATGCAGCTCACTTACCCCTCGGACATTCTTATCGCGCTGTCTGGGATCGCGAAAGATTTTCAGCAGTTCAATCTGGACGAGTATGTAGTGGGCATGTGGAAAAGAAGCTTGCTTTCTGATCTATGCTGGGAGGTCGATATGCCTGGGAGACCCTCAACATATCGTGCGCCCTCATGGTCTTGGGCCTCGCTGCACGGAAGGGTTACTATCACGAACATTTGGAAGGATACTTCGAACCAGGCGTACGTCCTCGATATCAAAATATTAAAAGAGGGAGACGATCCAACCGTTGGTGTACTGGAAGGTTGTATCCTAACCATCCAAGGACAGCTCTATCCGATGGAAGTACACATTGCGAATCCAGGCAATAGTAGCCTGTACTATCAGGGACGAAAGATAGTGAAGAGATGTCAATATACCGCTACACATGGGTTCAGCTATCCGAACACCAGGAACGTCACATTTCTACGCCTTTTCGAGGATTCAACGACTTCTTACGATTTATACGGGATCCTACTAAGTCCATCAGGCAATCGAAATGGGGAATATGTGCGGGTAGGAATGGCAGTATTGAGTGGTTGGGGTGTCATCTATGAGCGATATCCCATCGACGGAGACGTTCATCCAGACTTGCCCTGCTTAGATTTCCATCCAATTAAAGGCCATACGATTACGATTATCTAGTCTGGGCGATGAAGAGGGCGATAAAATATTTACTTCTTCTTATTCAGTTTCACTTGGTCTAATGCTAATCTAGAGGCGACTCTCGCATCTAGATCTGAGAGCCCGCAATGCACAGTGCTAACCTGTTAGGTGACCAGGAAAGGTTGGAACGGGGACCCTCGCGCCTAGCAATAGCTCGACTGTGCTGAAGCTGCTTAAATAAGATATCTTATTGGGGTAAAACAGCCTTTTTGGAGGCATTTGGGTCGGATATGTTTTCGCAAGCACTATATTTGGTTGGGATACACTGTTTAATTTGGCCAAGGAAATCGTAGATGCTTGTATCCATTGAGAGGTGAGGCACACTCAAGGCCATGAGATGGTCCACCCATAGAAAAATTCACGATTGCATTGTGTTCTATCCTCCCGGCTTTTAAAATGTCCGTCCAGATGCCGAAAACGGTTTTAATAGATCGCATCCGGGGTGCCTTGAGACGTGTTTGCGCCGTCTGCCTCTTTGACCAACGCCGCCATACTATTCAAATATAGTCCATCATCGCCGTGTGCTGCGTTGTGAGTTGGAGACTAGAGATCTCTCATATTATGACTTTGAGATTGCGGGACATAGGGCAGAGGAATCGGTTTTAGTAACCGCAGTATCTATGTCTAGTTTGCCCCCGCTAAGGTGGGTTTTATCTGAGGCCCCGGTTGGATTGCCTTAACCCTGGATATGGATTGCCTCCTACAAGAGGGTACATGTGCGGGTCGCCCACCTCCCTGCTAGCGCGTGACAAAAGGAACGCCTCTTGTAAGGTCTTCCTCCAGAAGCTTATTAACCAACCTTTTGAGCGCTCTGTTCGACCACCAAAACTTATACTATAACACGCTACTACAAGTCAAATTATACTCAAACAAGTGGTAGAACACGGACACAAGCCCGTAGCAATTAATAAGAATCCTATCGCGTGTTCTGCATGTATAGCGACAGGAAGAACGAGTTTAATTGTGAAATAATGTAGAAAGCCTCTAGAAGAGCTATCAATAAATTCAATTAGCAAATCGTTAACTAGCAACGACTGACAGAGGCGGCAGAGCGCCAAGAACTCGATTAAGCTACCGATTATGTCGAATTCCCCTCTACAAGGCAGGGCCATGCCTGCAGAGCCACACGGATCAATTGAATACCACCCCACGCACCTCTGAAGACAATGTAAGAGTACGTACCTCTCTCCCTAATAGACATGGACGCACTATATGATCTCATTTTACCGACCACCAAACATAATTGTGATTTAGACTCTTTCCGAAGGTGACATGCTCTCTTGGTTTAAGAGGTCTCGCTCATTGTGCGAATCTGATGTGCCGGGTGGAGTTCCGGTATGTGTAGAGTCCTCTTCGGTGGACGGCTCTAGTGCCTTCTCTTGGGGGGTTGGAGACTTTTGCTCGGCTAACTTTGGTTAGTATCACTGCATTTTCTTTGACCTGCTGTTGCAGATAGACTGTACACATACCTTGTAATTCTTCCGTCACTGTGAAGAACGGCAACACCACGATTAACATTGGTAGAACCTGCCCAAAAGTCCACATATTCTCTGCTCTAACCGCCCACTGTCTGTCCGTCACCAGGCGGCCCACACCCAACGCCCATAGCGTGAGAATGACGAGCCAAACTACAGCAGCCGGTGGTGCAACAAGCATAAGCACAGCCCACTGCACAAACTGATAGCTCTTCCTACCCCGATGTCCGTCCCTTCCACCATACTTCTTATCCATATCCCACAACCACGAATAAATAATTCTCCTGCAGTGCCTCAATTTTACCACATCCCGCACCGTCCGCGTCCAGCTCTTCCCATGCAATTTCACATCCTCTAGTGCCCGGTTCCTCCTATCAAGAAAATCGGGATAAGTCTTCGGATTCCCGCCATTGGGTGTGTCGGCTTTCAGCGCCCGCAAAATCATGTCATGCCTCATCTCCCACGCGTCATCCTTCATGTACATCATGACAAGTTGCCAGAAAAACGCCAGCGTCAGAAGGACCATTTGCGTAGTATACATGCCACTAACCCCGAGATGCTTACTCCTTATTCTGTCAAACGTGCATTGGATAAGACAGTCTCTGGTCATCGGATTGTAATCCCGAAATGTCAGGATGGCGGCAACGAGAAGCATAATGTAGTTGCATAGCATTAAGAAGACGCGGAAATCGCGTAGGCGGCGGTATTTGGAGAAGTAGGACCGGAGGGCGAGGAGGGAGGCGAGATGCGTAACTGCGCTGAAGAAGGAGAGGTCGAAGACTATCCAGAAATGGCGGGAGGAGATGGTGCAGTGTCTAGTGTAGCCGATAGTTAGGATGGCGAGGCCGGTGATGAGTTGTTGGTCTGAGAGTCCCAAGGTAACATGTTCAACAAAATCTTTGAGTCGTTTCTTGAAGTTTTCCTTCTTTTCCTCTGTTTCGATCTCAAGGAGGTTTCGCATTGATGGGAGTAAGTCGAGTAAGGACAGTAGTGTTATAGGCATGGCGAAGATTACAGTTACGGCGGCGGTTATCCCGAAAGACCACACTACCTACAGAGTCCTTTAGCGCATATCTAAGTCGATGATATATTTACAATCATGTATGGGGAAAATCTACCCCAATACCCGCAATATCGGGAAGCCCCTGCTCACCCGGCGGTGGACAATGCCTTGGGAAATTTGTGCAGTTTGGTGATTTATTGCAAAACATCTTGACTCCCTGGCTGCGAGAAGATTCTGTTGCGGTAGCAGCAGGAGGTTATAGGCGGCATAGAAATTAAACATTCATTAAATTTACGGTAGACTGATTCTAGTTATATATCATGGAAGCTGTTCACCGAAAGATTGAAACGTGGGATCCAAATGTGACATCATTTTCTTACAGGTTGCGCACATCGTGGAACTGAATCCTTGGCTGTGGTGTTGGACGATGCATTAATTGGCGAGCGGACGCTAAGGTGTGTAACGATCAGCAAAGATCGGCAAAGAGGGCTAGGGGCCGAAATAACGATTTTAATTCTTTGTTCAAGGGCGTCCTATTGTTTAACTTTTTTAGTTAAATAATAGGCAAAGCTTGTAATTAACTTTATTGTTAAAATAAATTTATTTTGTGCAGTACTAAAAGCCGCACATTAATAACGGTAAAGTCTTGGAGCTACGGCCCATATATACAATCAAAATCAAGAACATAGTATATAGCTAGGAAATACTACTAATTACTAAGAAATACTAAATAGGCTAAATAGACATAAATACTAACTTAAAATACTAGTAAAATATTTTTTAAATATAGCTTTTTTAGTATACACTAACCCTATATTATTTTCTACCTATTAAAAAGCTACTTTAATTTAGTAGATTTTATTAGCCTAAAAAGTATATAATAATATATATAAATATAACTTTAAAGTTTAATAGTAAATATAAAACTACCTAATTAATAATATTTATAATAATGTATTTTATAAGTAAACTACCTACTTAAGTAAGCCGCCTATTAAATTACAAAAACGCGTTAACCTAATAAAATTATAAAATAGTATAACTAATTTAAGCTAAATTCTCTTTTTAAAAAGGTAGAATACTTTTAGCTATTTAAGTAATTCTATAGCTAATTAAAAGGCGGGAGCTATTAATACCTATACTAAGAACCACTTTTTTATACTCTAGGTAAACTATTTTTCTTTAAAGAACTAGGAATAACTTTATATAATTAAGAAATTTCTTTAATTATTTTACTAAGTAACTTTAAAAACTTAGAGAGACTATATAATAATTAATAGTATACTTTTTACTATAAATATTATTATTTAATACTTTAAAGCCGCGGTTATATATAGACTTTTTAAAATATTAAATAATACTAATACTAAATAATAGTCTAAATATACTTTTAATAAGAAGTTTAGCTTTTAAATTAAAAAAGAATAAAAAAGCTTTAATAAGTACTATAATAAAATAAATAACTTACCTCTTTATATTACTACCCTTATTCTTTATTTAAACTATTATATAAAGTATATTAAGGTAAATTAAAAAATAAAGTAGGTTAAACCTATATTAAAAAAGGTTAAAGAGCTTTAAAAGTTTTACTAAAAAAAGGCTTTTACTTTTTTAGTTTTTTTATTATATAAAAATAGGCCCTTTTAAAAGTAAAAACTTAATATATTTAATTAAATTACTTAAAACCTAAAAAAGTATACTTAACTAGTAAATTAGAATAAGTACTAAGACTATTATAATAGAGAACTATATAATATTAGTAAAATACTAGTACTTAAATAGTAGTATTAAAATTAGTAAAGAAAATATTAGCTAAGGTTATTATATATAGTAATTAATATTCTTTTAATTCTAGCTATAAGTAATAAACTAGAGTAAGTCTTTTTAGGGGCACGTTATATAGTATTATAGAAAAGGGCGTAAATAGAAGCTAAAAACCTTAAAAAAGTAAAGTATTTAAAGTATTAGAAATAAAGTAGTATTTTAGATAAATACTTAAGATAGAAAATTAAGTCTGTGTATTTCTAATAAGGCTAGCTATAAGGCTAAATCAAGTTAATTAATGCACGTACTATAATGCCAAGCAATTATCGATTATTATCGATTATCGACCATTGATAGCGATTATCAATCGATGCCTTATCGTCCTTATCGAAAACCAGCCTGTGCTAGAAAATATTCAATCTTGAGTAATCGATTGTTAGCAAGTCTGGATCAGCTTAAATTCAGATTCTGGCCACTATGAACGACAAGGCCGCTGCAGCTCTTGCTCAATTTTTCCGTGCGAGCAAAGATGTAAAGGAGTGTTACCAATATAAGGAGCTCGCAGATCGTCCTCAGTCG
>KV745283.1:0-27426 GCA_001692735.1 Lepidopterella palustris CBS 459.81
AAAAAAAAAAAAAAAAAATAAGATCCATAAAGCAAAGGAGGTAGCCATCCGCAGTGACCAATTATGTTCAGGCACAAAATTTCCCATCCCGTCAATCAATCCATCCAGCAGCCCAGCCCAGCCCAGCCCAGCCCAGCCAATCTAGGCGATAAGTCCCAAAAATTCCGCGAAAACCCAGTAAAGTAGATATAGAGGTCAAAACCAGTTGACAGACAAGATAACACCTAGGAAAAGTACCGAAAATGAGTTCGAAAAAGAAAATGGAAATCCGCGCCGCGTGAGCGTCCTATAATCTAGTCGATGGTATTATGAGTTAAGTACCGGGTGTGATGATGTTGATGAGGAAACGAGGTATATGTAAGAGGATTAGGAGAGTAGCAGTGGTAGATACGGAAATAAAAAGAATTATGCATGGACGAGGGCCGTGAGTCGTTAGATGTATGCAGCGCCGTGCAGGGCGGTGTGTGCTGTGAAGGTCATCCGAAAATGTTGACATCGAAGCTTGAGCGATGAAAGAGCCATATATGAGCGCACAGTAAATGTTATAGAATATGGAGGAGGACGATCGATGAAATGCAATGTAATGCGTGGAGCAGGCCGTTTAATGCCTGTGCAGTGAAGCGTGCATTCATTCCAACTTTTTGCTGAGCGCAGAAATTTCCTCGTCAGGCAAAGCGGCCATCCATAAGCATTTGCTGATGATGCTCGGTTCCGGAGTAAAGGTGTATTTTGAGCTTGCTTCGAGAAGGCGTAACAAACTCTTGACGATCGTGGCGGCCGTATGGTGTCGTTCGAAATTGACAAGGTGCTCACCATCAACTGGAGCTTTCCCGATGAACGCAGGCTTCTGCGCGTTGTAAATCAAGTCGCGAGTGTAGATGCCTGGACAATTGTTAGCATATGCATACTGAACATTTGAGCCTTCTGTGAATGTAACTGACCAATGAATGGAATGCAGCCTTCCTCAAGAGTGGCTGTCTCCATTTCCACTCTCAGATTGTGAAAGTTCCGTAGAGGTTGAACCAACCCTTCTAGCTCCCGCATTGTCTGCTGTTCAGCGGCAGGGACAAGCTCCCAGGTTCGTTTAAGCCGAGAGATATCGGTTGAAAGCAAGGCAACCGTGATCTGGTACATCGTAGCATAATTACGTAGCCGCCTCGCATGCGATGCAATGTGAATATACTTCACTATGCATTTGGCTCTCTCCTCGATATCCTCTGTAAGGACGCACTCGGACGAAGCCCATTTGGCAACAAGATTAAAGCGGGCGATGACAATATCTACCCCTCGTGGTTCTTGAGTTCGAAGGTAGTCGACCCAGTTTCGAATTTTATCGGAAGACTGCTTCCATCGCAGTTCGATCAGCTCTTTCCAGTCAATCTCGTCGAGAGCGTCCTTTTCGATAATGGTAAATTGCTGTGCGAGTGTTTCAGAGTCATACGCTAAGATGAACGGAAGATGCGAAGGGGGTGGTGCGGGTGAGTCTTTCTTCAATTCTTTCAACTCGATGGAAGGTTCCATTGGCGTTTGACTAAATGGCTGTCCTGCCAGCTTTGAGGTTGGCGTAAGGCCAGGAGTCGGAAGACCCTTTTGAAAGACAGTCATGTCGATATCTGGCATTGGAACTGGCTTGTTGAATCTATTCGCAGTCAACGGTGGTGTAGGCGGATGTCGCATAGGATGTGGAAGGAGGTCATCATCGTTCTCCATGGTCGCTGGTTCATCGTCGAAGAAGCTCCTCACGCCTTGGCTGGTATCATCTGATTTCGCGATCATAGCCGAGTCATCATCAGACATATCGCTGAGATCCTGGTCCTCGTCAAGAAGAAATGATTCTCGAGGGTTTGGCGATTTTGGCATGGTAGAACCCTTAGGAATCCTCTTCATGCTCTCGGTCTCTTCTACGTACTCGATCGATGATCCGGGCGATGCTGCTTGGCGTGCGGCTTGTTCGCGCAATCTTTTCGGCGACGAGAATGCTTTCAAAGGCGCTGGTTTCGCAGAAGCTCTCATCCTTTCCCGCTCAACCTTGATTCGCCCAGATGGTGCTACATCACTTAAACCACGCTCTAAAAGTGGGATTGAAGAGAATGAATCCTCTGACTCCGCGACAGATGAAATTGGCATTGTTGGGTGAGGTGCATAATTCTCCCCCGACAAGCGATAGATACTGCCCCCTTGCACATCTGGAGGATGAAGTGGACGATGGACTGAGAGTTCAATGCTCTTTTTCCTGGCGCTTGGTGGCTGTCTTCCAGATGAACGCGGTAATGAAAGGGAAGAGGGGTTGGCATCTGGTGCACCTGTAGGCCGATATGTTTGTGGTTCCATAGTTGAACGAGGCGACGGATCTGGACTTTTCTTTTCGTATCTGCCTTCGAGCTTCATTAGTGCTGATTCTATACCGCCGTCGTCATCCGTGTCGTCGGGTAATGCAGCAAGTTTTGCCACTTCCGCTTCAAACGACGGTCTCAGATTTGGTTGCGAGGAATGGGTCTCAACAAGAGATAGCCTTTTCTTCGTGACAGCTTCACGATCAGGCGTAGCTGGCTTCGCTGTCTCGACGGTCTCGTCGGAATCAGCGGAGGGGGCTGTCGCAACTCTAGAACTTTGAATGACTGAATTGGCAATAGAATGAGTACGGTTTGATAGAGTTCCTGTGGAGTGAGGCCGTTGGACGTGTTCGAGGTCATGCACATTGTCGACCGCCCGTAGATCGCCACCAGGCCGCCTCCGAAGCTGCCGAGTCGGGTGTTGATCTAGAAAGAATGGGTCATTGTCGGAAGACATGGTTCGAGCGTCAGAAATAGCCGTAGGAGCGATGCTCTGGCCCGTCTGGTGTTTAGCCAGTCCACTGGCCAATCCGCTATGATACGACACATATCTTCTTAAAGAATTTGATCGGGAGCGTGTGGATTTCATTGACGGATGACGTCGGAAATTAGAAGAGTGCCGTGCCAACGGCCGGGATGTGGAGACGGATGCCTTCGGCGGAGTAGCAACCGTGGAAGATTGATGAACTGAGCTCTGAGGAGGTTGATATCGCAGTCCTAGAGCGTTAATTGGGGGAGGATCTTCGTATAGTTCGGAATGCCGTGTTAATGGCACCTGCTGTTCTGCTGAATCCTCTTGTTTGAAAGACTTTTGAGAAGTATGGCTAGCGCCGGTGCCTTCGAGAACAGAAGAAACACCTCGACCATGATGGACTGGCAGGGCTCCCGACATCAATGGCATGGGTGGTGGAAGTGGTACGCCTGTATCGTCAAATATGACGATCGAGCGACTGCCCATTGTGACATTGCTGTTCAGTCTACCAATATCAGGACCCTTCATTCGGTCTTCGGAGGCTCTCCCCTCATGGTTTTCGGCATCCAAGACCCAACTGTGTGCGCCAGCAACACTGCTTGGTCCCTTCTTTTCCAATTCTAGTTCCGCTTTGACAGCCTCTTTGAAACTTTTGGTGACTTGGGCAGCTAATAGATCAATTCGGACTTGGGCCCGAGCGCGACCATACCTTCGTTTGTGAACACCTCCAGGAGTTGCCGCATTAGTGATTGTAGTTGGATTGGGATCCTGCGCAGAAGAGGCAAGGGTAGAATGCTCGATGTGGTCGGTAGCATGAGTTTGTGGGATAGGCCCTTGTTTGCTGCTTAGCGCGCGACGAACACTTCCCAACAGCTTCTTTACTCCCGGACTTGAAGCATAGCCAGATTTGACAGCGGCATAAACACCGGTCACATCCATGGCCTCAAGCTCCAGATTTGACCTGGCAGCATGCAGAACGCCAACAGCCTTGATATCAATGTATGGCGAACCTGGCTGAAAGATACCCCCTCGGACTAAACTGCCGGGAATTTTTATTACCGAAGAGATATTGGCATCCTGGCTTGCGTTTTTTGGTAAGGGAAGAGGTGCACGATGATCTCTAAGCGCATCAGAGAAGCTACCGCTGCGCTTGTGCGCATGAGGACGATTCGATCTATTGATCGATACCGAATATTGAGGACTGGTGACCAGATGTGCTGGCACGGGATGCGGATAGAGGGGAAGATCAGTCCCTGGCTCTGTTCGAATTAAGCCGCGCACTGGGATGGAGCACGAGAGTACTTGCATACTTTGTTCGCTAGCTGGCGACAATGGAACTGGCATGCCGTCATAGTCTTGAGAAGAAACATGAGGTGATGTAAGTGATTGTTGAGGAGCATGCCGAGGATTCTTAGCCCAATCCATATGCCTGCTGGCAAATTGATCGCTAGGATTGGACCCGACGGTTTCTGCTTTAGATTTACCGGAACCGATCTGCTGTTGTGTAACAGGCCGAGAAGACGGTCCGGGTTCGTTTTTAGAGTCCCTTGAACCAAGCCGACCACCAGGCAAAAGTTCGTCGTCGGGCAAGTCCCATCCCACTGTGTCGGAGCCATCCCAATACAATGCGCAAGTCCGTCTCCAACACTTCTTGAGCTCCCCAACAATCTTGATGTCACCTCCTCCACCGTCTTCGCGAATCCGCAAGTCATCGTGGAGACCATTGACCAGATTGCAGAAGTACACCCTTAATTGAAAGCTGGGAACGAAGTCATCCACAAAGTAATTCAATATCCAGTGTCGAAGGGCGACAAAAGTCCGCACGCGTACAATTCGACCAAAATCATCTTGCCTATTGACGGCCCATCGTAGCCGCGCAATCAAGTAAGCAACTAGATCGTGAGTGGACAAAAATGAGCGGAAAGTAAGGAAGAAATCTGATAATAGTTCGTAATCTAGGAAGCTGGGTGACGTGATGTGGGCTATTAACCGAGAAGGTGTCGCAGCAAGAATGTCGCCGGTGGGCGAGAATCGAACAACGGCTTGATCATCCGGATTGAGTGTTAGTGCATCATACAATTGTGGTCCGATCGGAACTTTGGAGACGCGTGCCGAGGATGGAGCAGTAGATGGATGGAGCGGGGCCCTGTCCATTGTAGTACGGTGCTGAAGAGGGGTCGGGGAATATGCCTCAGAGTGTCTCCTTGAGAGGAATGATTGATGTGTTCTCTGCAGTGGTGCTGGAAATAATTTATCATACTCTACCCCGACGCGGGAGAAGACCGAAGACCGAAAGTCCTCCGTGCCTGACGCGCGAGTGTATACAGAGCTCCGGAGAATCGCTGTTCCTCTGGCACTGAATCGAGGAGTACCCAGCCGGTAGTGAGGAATTGGCACTTGTAGAATTGGGAGAGAGCCAGTATCTGCCGTCTTCGGGCGTCGGAGCGCCGGTCTCTCTATTACGACCTTGAAAGTTCCGGGTTCGGCTGCTGAAGAAGTACGGTCATCCGTGGTGGACAAGGATCGCGATCGAACGTGTGTAGCTGGTTTTGAAGGGGTACGTGTATGCTCATTGTCTGTATTTACATCTCGAGGGAGCGGTGGTAGTGGTTCCGGTCCTGTAGGTGTTCGCGATCCAGACAGACTCTCTCTCCAACCATTGCTCGGCGCTCGAAGGGCGCTCGAGTCGACGTTTGCGCTGTCCGGGGGAGTCGCAGGCGGAAAGACGAAAGGATCTGGCGCCGGGCGAGTGCGTTGGTTGCCTGAGCGAACGACGGGTCTGTAGAATGGCGGTGATGCAGTTAGCCAACCAATGCTTAAAAATGAGGTTTTTTTATTTTATTTTTTTGAGAGGGAGGGAGGAGGGGGGGATGCAGAAGTAAGCGAGCCGCGACAATGTGGCCGCGTCCTCGAAGCCTGGAGAACATAATTACCTGAGATAGATGATGCCGTTGTTGATGTTTCCTACCGTGAATGACCTCCCACTGGCGGCGGCGGCGGCGGGACTTGAGTCGATTGTGCCGCTGCTTCCTCCTCTGGTCCTGGTCCGCCTCAACTCTTCCGTACTGTTTTTTGCGCGTCGCAGAGAGTTACGCCTCGCAGGTCGTCGGCCGTCCTCTCCATTTTTGCGTTTCACACTATGTGCCCTTTTGGCCGCTGCTAGGAGTTCACGCTGGCCTGTGTCTGGTGTAATGGCCGGGGAGCCTGGGAATCTGTTCTGCGGCAATAAGGGCAAGGCCATTATGCCCCATTATTCGCGCGCAGAGGGGGCTGCTACTGTGACATGAGGACAGCAGGTGGATTGGAGGTCACGGCAGGACTTGCGAGGTGCAACAGCATCGTCAATATGGGGTGTATGGTGGAGAAACGATGGATGAAGTCGTTGTGGCACGGCGACTCAGAGCTGAGCATGCCGGAGCAGAGACCGCTCTAAAGTCAAGCCAAGCAGATAAACAGGCGTCAATCACAAGCCCCCAGTAAATGCAACACGAGGCGTGGCCCGCCCGACTGTTGAGCAGCTCGAAGCAGCATTTCGCACCCGCTTAGCACCACTTAGCACCACTTAGCGTGTTACTCCAAATACCGGGACGTTGTGAGTGGTCAGTCCGACGGATATTTTACGGCCAGCAGTGCGTTCGTCTAGTGGTGCAGTACTATTGGGCTCGCATTGCTCCACGAGGCGTCGAGATGGCTGGAGCAAATCGGTGGGCACGGCCAGGCGTTCATGCACCGACAACTCCATCACCAAGTCCGAAAGAAGATGCAAGTCCTGACAAATTTCGTCTTGACGCACCTTGCATGCAGGTGTTGCTTCTTTCTCCATCAAATCTCGTTGATAAGTCAGCCTATCCTTGTTCCGAGATTCCCTGCTGCTGCCAGGGCCGCAGATGAAGCGACGATTCAGAGCAGAGGAGGTTGTGGGGGGGGAAGGGGCAAGACCACTGTGAGCCTGAGCCTGTTGTCCTGATGTGCCTGATCAGCTTCGAGACTAGCAATAATAAAGTGCGGAGACAGTGCGGAGACAGATGGGCAGCGACTTCCAGATCCGTTTCTTTTTTATCCCTCGGTCCGTTGGAGGTCATCACAATCCGCGACAACCATGGAGCCTTTGGAGCCGTTGGAGTCTTTGGAGCCTTGAAAGCCTCACGTCGCCCGTACCTAGGCACTTTGGAGGAAGTGACGGCTAGGCAGAAATGGACCGACGATTTGATAGTCGTCGCTTCCACCTTAGACCAGAGTGCATTATTCCTCTAGCTTGAATTATTTCTTTCTTTCCATTTTTATTCCATTTTTTCCCCCATTTTTTTTTTTTTTTTTTTTTTTTTTTCCCTTTTTCCCCGTTAAAAGCAGATTGCCAAGAGGAGAGTCCGCATCGTTTATGACGCAAATTTCTCAACACCATCAAAGCTCTGGACGATGCTGCCTGAGTTTCATGCTGGTGATGGATCATGCAGCCTGGGCCAGGTCAAGCTTTTGCAGTACATTTCACTTTAGAAGTACCTCACTATTGGAACAGATCGGCCAGATGGTGGCTTGATCACGGAATCGCGGAATCACTGAATCACTTGCTTTCATCTGCTGTTGCTACCCAACTGCGTCATGATCGCTGCAAGAGGGAGTAACGTCCGCCTCAAAGTCTGCGTGGAGAAGGCACGGCAGACACACGGTAGAGCGTCGCCTCACTCCTCCCGCAACGCTTCGAAGCCGTCATCCCCACGGGAAATAGTTCGTCGTTCCGCTAGCATCTCCAGAGGGCTGCCTTGCTTGCTCTTATGGCTGCGATGCATGGCAAGACACAGTGTTTGAGCAGCCCTCCTAATCTCTCTCAGATTTATCTCAGTAAGCCTTACAGGGCCCAATACATTTCCACCATTCAGAAATTATCCCATCAATATCGATCTCTACCTTCCTTTTGCAGGAATGGCTCATCACTCTCCTTGTTTCTCTACTTATTTTCCGCCTCCAGTCGCTTCATCGCTGCCTTAATTTCCCCTGCATGTGTCGCCTGCAGCACATCAATGTATCTGTCAGTTTCAGTGAGTTTCTCTAGGTTTATGCTGGCCATTCCCAGGAACGGGGCACCGCTCGCTTCCGTATCCGCATCCTGCACCTCAAAACTCTTCCGTATCTGTGAAATCCATTTGGTTGCTTCTAGAAGACAGGGGAACCGCTTCGACCAGCCCAGAGGCTTCTCTTCTTTCACGAGTCCTGGGAGCCTTACCCCCTGTGGAGCCGATTTCGACTGCAAGGGTGCACAGCTCGTTCCAGAATCTGTCGATGGTCGAATTTTCCATGAGTCGTCGATCATGCATTCGTAGGCATTCCTGAATGCGTCTCGGGACCTCCTCGATGTCTAGATTTAGCATGAGTGCAAGAGCATCGGCAGTCTTCTGATTCAAGAACTGCGGGTATCTGGTGGCCTGCACATCCAAAGACCTCCCACCATTCCTTACCACCTCGTCGTGGGATTCGTTGAGGAGAAGAACGGCGACATTGTAAGAGGTGTAGTTCTTGAATTTGCTCAGCGTGTGTGGTCATGTGTATTCACATGTGTAGAGGTACATGGCTGGTTTTGGGAGACGTGGTTGCTTCAACAGTATTCCCAAACGCATTGACTCGCACTCACCAGCCAAAGTGACCACGAGCTCGCAATCCCTCTTCGCTGCAATTCTCGCTCGACAAGCGTCCCGCCGTCCGACTTCGGCCATAAAACGGCGTCCACTTCCTACCCTAACCAATAATACCACAAGCTTGAACGAAAATGCGGATTTATTTACCGCTCCATATTTTTCAAAGGGCTCTTAGCGAAAGGGAACATCACCGTTCTTTGTAGCCTCCGGCTCTGCATCTTCGGTTTCGTTCTCCATACCTTGCATCGCAGTGACGGATGTATCATTTTCTGGTTCCATGGCTTTGCGAGAAATCCTTTTGAAGGAAGCACATGTGCGTGACAATGAAAAAGCTTTAGGCATGCTGTCGCAAACAACCACTCGCACACTGGTACATTCACCGAAATAAAATACATCCCTATCTCGTTTGCACAATGCTGGCTGTGCTAATCACTCAACACTAAATTTTGTATATCGCGTTTGTTGTATTTCATGTTTGACTTTCGAACGAGATTGGCATTCGTGTATCGCTACGCAGTAGTACCGAAGTGTTAGCTGAAGGTCACGTTGACTGCCACAGTGAACCTTAGAAGACGCCTCAGCACCATGAAAACTAATCATGCGGTGGGCCCGCGAACAACACCCAGCGTTGACTGGACTCTAGACGGCTTGCATAGCTCCTGGTTCTTTTGTGGTTCGCGCACTACTCTGGATTTCACTATGGAAGTCACCCTGCTAATCACAGACACCGAAATCGCCCTCTCCCGATATCCAGCTCTCGTAGCGCTTCTGAAATATCGCCCGACCGCAGAGTTGCTTATCAGACGCCACAAGTCTGCCTAGCATTTCCGAGGCGTATGTGGGAATTATACAAGGGGAAGCTTATTTCACAAGTTAATATGCGACGCATGTGCTATCAGTCCAGTAGGCCGCAGCAATCCAGGGAATACAGAGTTGAAGGCGATATACGTGGGTCGAACAAGCCGAACCCAACCGGAGGCCTATAAGCCGTGGTCGTTCGCGCAGTGTTCAGTATCGGGTGGATTTCTGCAAGCAATGAAGCCGACCTGCGCCGAATAGTGCGGATCGAGCTCTTCGTATTGAATACCTGAGAGACCGCCACCCACCACCTCAGCACTTGAAGTGTCTCAGATCCAGAATCATAACAACTCGTCTAAACGAAACACCCAAAAGCAACCTTGCCTCTCCTCACGCCCGTTGAACACGTCAACACACACTCGTTCCACCATGTGCTCTCTCAGTACGGATACGACCTAACCTCATCCTCCTTCGTCATATCCAGCCCGTTCGCGACCTGCTCTTCGTGCTTGCGATCCAGGTACTCAAGCAAGACGTCCTGATACTGTTCCCTGCCCTTGTACTTTGAAACATCGTCTCCCCAGCTACGGACAGCCGAGGCGAGCCGGCCGGGCACGTATGGCTCATCACAGATCTCCGTAATGGGGTGGAAGTAGGTGCGGATCGTAAACACAACGCCGCCGGAGCGCGGAAGTCTGTTTCATGTCAGTTCTTCGTTGGTACATACAAGCGCGTGTAAAGAAACAAAATGAAACTGGGAGTAAAACAAAGGGAAAATAGAACTCTACCTCCTCAGACTCTGCCTCTCGCTCCTAAACCAATGCCACCCAATCTTCTTATTCTTCTCCGCCGTAAACCACCCAATCCCCTCCTCATCCTCGCCTCCAATACTCGAGCTCCACGCCAACTCTCCATCCACCTGAATAAAATAATTATTCCTCAACACCGCCTTATCCGGCATAACCCTCTTAAAAAAATTCAACATGCCCTTCTCCAGCTTCTCCTTGAACTGCGGCACATCGCCGCTGGTATGGATCTCGCTCAGCGGCATGCCGAACTTATCCTCTAACCTCCAAAACCCTGCTAACAGGATCGCGCCGGCTAGGAGATAGTACTGCCCGTCCGGCCGCTCAAACATGATTGCCAGATCGTCCTGCACGAACCGTGCCGCCATCTGCATCGGGTCTTCTTTCAGCGGGCGTTCCACAATATCAAACGTCTCTCCCGTCACCAAATTATCCATTCCAACAGCCGTCTTGCGGTATAGACTCGGGTACCGTTGCGGCAAGTAGTCGCACAGCTCCTCGAGCAGTTCGCAGGCGCCGTCAAAGGCCTCGGGCGCGGTGTGGCAGCATTTCTTACCACGCTCGGTTATACGCTGGGCCTTTAGGGCGTGGAACTTAGGGTATTGATTGTCGAGCTCGATCCAGTCGTCCCAGTGCATTGTGCGCAGGCCCATGGTGACGTTGTATTTGGGGCCGTAGCGGAAAGGGCGGTAGGGGAGGGGTTTGGTGGTTGAGAGGGACCAGTCTGGGTAGGGGGAGGCCGCGGGGCGTTTGAAAGGTAGGGGGATCCATACTGAAGAGGTGGGTTAGTAAATCTATGTGTTCGTCTACTCTTTAATGAGTTGGGCGGGTCAGTTCAAGTCACCTCCTGGTTCTCGAGCCGGGAGTTTGTGTTTGATTCCGGATGATGGTTTCTCGAGATCTGGAGTCCCAGGCTGGGTGGTGGCAGTGCTGCGACTTCGTAATCGGCGGACGGCTATTGTGGAAGCCCAGATGACGGTGAGGACGGCGAGGAGGCCGCAGAGCGCCGGCTTGTGATCAGAAATGATGCGGTGTTGGATTTCGTTGGCAGCTGCCTTTATCCTGTTTGGGTGGCATGTTTGTCTTGCCCAGAGCTTCACGCTGTCCATGATGTACAGGCTGGAGAGGGGATGTGCTTCAGCGCTTGCCCGATATGTAAAATAACAAAAAGCAAAATGAATTCTTAAGGCTTGTTTTATATTCACGACATTGATAGGATCGTCTGTAAATGGAGGAGAAGAAGGCCGCACCGAAAGACCGCACATGAACAGAAGTAGTCCAAGAAAAAGTGACAAGAAGCTCGAGCTGTGCAAGTACATATATCGCACAACAGCCATTAGGTCCTCACTTTTTGATCCAATGCGGTCGAAATACGCATTGCGATAACATACACCCACATTATATGATTTGCTGTCGGATGTGGGGTTACAACGGCGGGCAGGGACTTGCAGATAGCGCATCATGGTTATCATTGCCATTCGGTGCGCAGATTGGGGATATGATTTCCCAATCGGGTTTAGAGGATTCCAACCACCTCTTGCTCAGACTTTGCCACTTGCAACTTGAAGTTGTTTGGGTATTATACTTGGCCTGTTTTTCTACTGTACAAATTTACCGCTTTGGTCCTTGCGATGCAGGAGACAGTATTGACCCCACTTCCTGCGGTAGCGCTCGGGGATAATGGGCCAGTCTGGTATCCATAATAGTCGGCCGATCGTGCTTGTTTGAGCGGTATTGAGGAATGGCTCGCATTTTACAGATTCCCAAGTTTCTGTGTCGAGCATGTAATTCGGCTCGTGTTCTGAGGGCGTGGTGTCTGGGAAATAGGAATCCACGAGGAAGGTGCAGTGTTTGATATCAGTCTGTTCAGTAACGTTAATTTCAGGGTACCTAAACATCAACTGTTGTTATTAGAGACTTACGTATTTGCCTGGGTCTTCTTTATTCTCGTCGTTCATTCCCGAAGGCATCAGCCAAGCGCCAGGGTAGAATCCGAACCCGATGTTGGCCTCGCTGAACTCTCCTGGTAGGAGTCCAGAGAACTCGCTCTTGATGAACTTGGCCTTGACTTTGTCGGGCAGAATGTAGGACGATGGGAAGCGATACCATTCCTTTCCAAGGCACACATTGTCCCCTGGACGGGCGACTCCTGGATGCTGCAATGGAGAGTAGACCTTGAGAGGCGCAGAGTACGCCGTGGCCATGCCAATTATTCGAAGAACACCAAAGTCCAAGGCCCCGAGAACAGCAATGCTTACAAAGGCAAGCTTCAATTGCGGTGGGATCTTGCTTACGATATCTCGTGGATTGGTGGAGCCCAAGTAAGCCAGTAAAATGTGCATTGACATCGCGGCGTTCAGTGCAAGCGCTGGATAAGCAGGATACATGAACCTCTCCTCTTTGTGCGGTTGGAGTGTGAAGATGCCAAGCCAGAAGTAGAAAGGAGTCACGAAGACGAGACCCCGTAAGAGGGTCTGCCTCGACACGCTTTGTGTGCGGGAAAAATGTTGGAGTAGGAGTAATGGAAATGCAACAATTGCAAGGACAAACCAAATGTTGAAGTTCAATAGTAAGTTGCGAATATAGAAATGCCACGGCTCGGTGCCATATATGTTGGGGCCTTTATTGGCGCCGCTGAAGACGTTGTATAATACAATGTTAAATGGCACGACAGCTAGCTTCTTGTAGAAGAATGTGTCGATGCATAATTGGAGAGCCTATCCAAAGTCAGTAGATGTTACGGTGATGGCTGCAGCTGGAGATTCATACGAGAACGGTGAAGGCTCTGGCACCTCCGTCTATAAATCTTAGGAAAGCATCCCAGACCTGTCCTGTCATCGAAGCCAACAGAACCTCTTCAGCAAGAAATGGCAGCATCAATGCAGCGCCAAAGGGCCAACCGATCAAGCCACCAAAAGCGAACCAGAACACCCCCTGAGCTGTTCTTACACCCCCTTTCCAGTCCATGAAGGCAGACAGGCCTAGCATTGTGCAGTACATGGCGAAGCTAGACGGCAGGTATGCAGCTGAGGCATGGAACATGCCTGGACTGAAAACCATGACCATCAGAAAGAATATAGCGACTCGTGGATTGAGCGTTCTGACAATGGTGGAGTAGAGGCGGGTTTCGCAAAGAGCACAGACGAATGCTAGTATTACTCGGAGAAAGTAGAATTCGGTAGCTTTTGTGCTGAATGGGAAAAGCTGCCATATCCCTACTATGCTGGCATGAATGCCAGTATATGTCCAACTTCGGATCGCATATTCAGGAGAGTATTCCCATGTTTGTAGACCGTAGCCATGATTGAGGTAATGCGTGGGTTCCCAGTAATTGAAGACTTCGTCGCAGTCTTGGATCGGGGAGAATTGTGCGGCTAGAACATGTGCACCGAGGAAAATATAGAAAGCGATGATAGGCTCGATTTGGGGAGCTGTCTGTTGTGGTTGTCGGGAACTGACAGATGTTAGCCGCTCATTACCTCAATTAGAGGCTTGATGTCATTACTTAGGCCTCCTAATGAAGGGCGAAGTAGAAGTTCGAGAGGGGAGAGGTTTCGGAGTCGCCTTAGGTGGCATTGCAGCAGTCGGGAATCCGAACGCAGCTACAATCGTTTCTAAGTTGAGTGTTAGGTGAATGCTGGGCAATTTCTTGGCTGCCGTGCTCATAGGGCTGAAAGAAAGACCGGACGGCGCTTGGACTTGGCGCTAGGTTGAGCCTCTCGTAGTTTTCTCAAGCTGCATCTTCACCTGGGCATCAACATACACATTCACACTGCTACAAATCAAGCTGCAGATTACCCAGCTACCGAGTATACTTTGTACTTTACTGTCTACCACTGCTAGTTCATGTATGGCGGATAAAACCTATATGCAAGACACCGACGCGTTGGCTCAGCCACCAGCGAAAAGGGCACGCCTCGAAACACCTCGCAGTGGAGCTTTTGAAATGCCTGGCACTCCTATTGATGATACAGATGACGACCTGTACGATGCAACTCCAATAATACCTTCTTCACCCCTCGTACATTTCGAAACCGAGACTATGTCCGCTTCTGCGACAAGTGTTACGCCATCTGGACCTGCTGGTTTTTCACCCCTAGGCATTCCCGGCTTGGGTCTTTTGAACGGTGTTGCACCGGAGCACTCTGTTTCTGGAATCAATGGCGATTTACGTTTAGCAGAAGAGAGGCAGAATGGCGAAGATCATAGAAGTCAGAGTGGTGATGGTGCAGAGAATAACTGCAAGACTATCTCAGCGGGAATAATACAAGACACGCCAGGAGCACTTACAGTGGTTGGAACCAACGCTTGTGTTGCAGCGGAGGTGGAACCATTGGTCGCCGGTGACGACTCGAATGATGCGGACTTATATGTTCAGAACACGATCATACTGGAAACAAATGATAAACCTCTCTGGCAAGTTGAAACCACGCCTCTGGCAGTTTTGGCGGCCGAACCTGCCTCGAGTGTTAATCCTGATAAACAAGTGCCCCAAGAGGAAGACTCGAAAGAGCCATCTGTACCCGAGCAGATCAATTCTGAGGAAGAGTTTCTTCAAGTTGGAGAGGCGATGAAAGGAGACCCACATGCTGAATGGCAACTGGACTCTTCTGATGCAGATTCTTCTGAGTCGGATAGTCTGAGCGACGATTCTTCTGACAGCAGCTCAGAGGAGGGAGAAGGCCTAATGGACCCAGAGGAACAGGCACGGATCCTATTGGAAGCCGACGTCGACGAGGAGCCAGGGACGGGTGAAGGGACTATCTTGCGGACCAAGAACGAGTCGGCCGAGAAGTACGAGAAGCCGAATATCGTAGTTACTCCTGACATGAAGGTCACCGAGCTTGGCATAGTGGAAACCATCGTCGACAATCTGGTTCTTATTAAGGCAAACACATCAGGCGAATATCAAGTTTTGGAATCTGGATCAGTGGTATGCCTGGAAGATCGATCTGTCGTTGGCGTCGTTGGCGAGACGCTTGGAAGAGTCCAAGAGCCTCGGTATTCTATCGGTTTCCCTGAAGCCTCTGATATCACTGCTGCAGGAATCAAGAAGGGCACTACGATATATTACGTCGACAAGCACTCAAAATACGTGTTCACACAACCACTCAAGGGAATGAAGTACACGGATGCTTCGAATATTAATGATGAAGAAGTGGGCGGGCACGACGTTGAATTCTCTGACGATGAAGCCGAAGCTGAATACAAACGCAATTTGAAGCAAGCTAAGAAAGCCAAGTATGAGTCTCGTCGTGAGCCTCGACAGGATGATTATCAAGAAGAAAGAGGTGTGCCTCCTCTTGCCATAACTCAAAGCCAGAACCAGAACGGAGGACTGGATTATAGCGACGATGACGAGGACATGGGCATGTACAAACCGTTGGCAAGACCAGAGCACTTTGAGGATATTGTTGGTGCTGGTGCACCGATCGAGGACCGTAGTCACGTTCGCAGAGGTGGTGGTCCTAAATTCAATAGAGGCCGGGGTGATAGGGGACGTGGGAATCGTGGAAGAGGAGGGGTTGGAGGGCGAGGCGATCGTGGGAACCGCAATTCTCGATGCTCGGAAAGACAAGGACAAGCACGGCACCAAGAAAACAATCGCCATGGCAATAACTACCGTGTAGAGAAGCGACAGAGAACATCGCGCTCCCCTGCTCAGCAGCGCTACCCTCCACCTCCGAGATCCCAACATCAATCGCCTGCTCCGGCTCCAGCTCAAAGGCCCACCCCTATCCCATTGCCAACGTACTCCACTCTGCAACCCAATCAGTTCCAGCCATTACCATACAACAACGCGCAGGCATATGCGTGGAATCAAGGAGGACTGGCCCGGCCTTCCGGAAATCATTCGCAATACCTTCAGTACTCACAACGCCCGGCAAGCCCGACAGGGACTATACCCGCAGGCGCCTTTGTCAACCCGTCATTCTTTCAGCAGCAAGCAACTGCTTCAGCAGCACATTCCCTTGCATACCCTTTCCAAGGGCAATGGCAGGCACCTCAGCAACAACCTGCGCCAGCTCCAAACTGGGCTGCACTTGCGCAGGTGTTCCAGACAGCAAACCAAAACCAGCCAAATACAGCTGATGCTGCGAACGCTCAGCAAATGGACCCGAATGCTGCTTACAGGGCTGTGCAGCAGCAGCTGGATCTTCTTCGTTCACTAAACAGGGCCTCGGGCTCGCCATAGAAATTCCAGGTGGAAGTTTATTCGATTTTGTACATTTATATTGTCACTGGTACCACTCGGCGCACAGGTGAAAACGTTCGAGGGACGTTGAGCTCTTTGCGTAATGTCGATTGGGAATAGCACCAGTCTTCAAATTCTCAACTGTATAATGGACCTGTCCTGATTATTTACATGCGGTAGAGGAAAACTCTACAACTGTTGCAGTGGATAGTTGAGGATGGCTTGAATGCGGATGCTAAAACCAGCTGACCCTCGCCTTACCTAGATTTGATGCCGACGTCCTTTCTGGCCTTCACCTCGTAAAAATTTTGCGCAGTAATAGCAACGCAAGTAACAGCAGTGCATACCTTTGGTAAGCACGGTAGAATATAGAAGCAGATTAGCTCCTCTTCTGCCTGAAGATCTCGGGACGTTTCATATTTTATGCCGTGTCCCATGATGCTGAGCGCGGAAGCGGAAACAGACGGACAGGGAAACCTCTATCACAAATACCGATGAACGCCACTATTGTGGCTTGCAAGAGAGCAAAGTGGGGGGCTTTGCGGATGCAGTCGTAGGGTTAGAGGCCCGAAAGATTTTGTGTAGTTGTCGTGTCGGTCAATTTGCTGTAGTTAGACGTGAAATAGATAGAGCCATTATACGTCTGTGATAATCTGTGATGTTCTGCGAGGTGACTCCTTTCCTCTGCTTATGGTCGTGTTGATGCTTTCTTTTGTTCTGGGCGAATGCGGAGTGTGCGCCGAAGGCGAATCGGTTGATCAGCCAAGAGCCAGCGTCTTAGAGCCCTGGAGAGCCCAAAGCCAAAGCCCGGCTGCATACTCCTCCGTTCACCACCAGGGACATCAACACTTCAACTGATCGCGACGACCTTGAGGTTCACCCTTCCTCTTCGATATTTTATTCCTAGCCACGCCGATGTCAACGACTCCAAGACCACGAAAGCCCCAATGAAGCCCGTTTAGACCCTCCACGACGTTCCCGTCCTTGTCGCGGCAGACGTCGAACCCCCAACAGCTATCCAAGACCTAGCCAAGGTCTCGGGCGGTGGCATTGCGCCCTCTCTGAAACCATTCCCTTTGAGTGACAATGACGAGAAAGGAGAATGTCAGCGGCAGGCATGGATCCACCGAAAGCTCCGGGGCGGAGAGTTGGCGTTCAACAGACACCGTGAAGGGAGGCTATCACAGTGGTGGACGGACTCGAGGAACTCCCGTCAAGGTGAAGACGGTGGAAGATTCCAAAGGCGAACAGTACGTGCTTTTGCGCTCTTTTTATCCTTTAATACACAGGCTGCATTGTCTTCGCAGCGCGATTGTGAGCGACCGCTCAGGTTTCAGCCTTCTTTCGACCGAACGGAGGGCTGTCTGAGTCGCTCGCTCACAGATCGCGTATCTTCTGGAAGGAGTCTCCGTTGCGTGTATTTTGATGTTGCTCCTGCAGCGAATGAAGATAATGCGGGGAGTTTTCGACCTTCTGAACAAGAGCATAGGCCCGGCAACTCAGAGCAGGCCAGTCGCCATGCGCCGACCACGTTTCCGGATTCACTTTGCTTTCATAATTGTCTCTCCTTAGAATTCACAGTCAGCTAACGCATTGAACTAGAGCCGACAAGGAGCCTGAGGTGTCCCCCGGCACGATCCCTCCTAGATCCTCTGCGCAGAATTCGAAATCCAAGACAGCTCTGTGGGACAACCCGAGAGTTGCTGATTTCAGTGGCTACCGAAAAGACCTGTCTGTTTTGGATACCTCTGGAGGCAGAATACCCGTTATATCTCGAAATCCTCCGACAGCGACTTCTCCGACCCCACAGTGGTCTTCTGGTCCAAACGGCTCCGTAGTAGTGCCTTCAAGCGTGTTTGGCAGTTTCTTCAATGACTCCACTGAGGATATAGCACTGTCCCCGGGATTTCGACCTGGTAGTGGAAAAGAAGATAATACGGGCTTTCCAGACGCCGACGACAGACGGCCGTCGGTGGCAAGCGCAACTACAGTTAGCAGCACTGGTTCCAAATCGAGCATTGGCCGAGGATTCCACAAGAAGTTGCAGGGTTTTTTTGGCGAGGAGTTCCCCGGTGATTCTCGTCAGAATTCGGATTCAAGCCTGACGACGAACAACCAATGTGGACCCGAAAGCCAATCGACGCGGAGTCTTCGAAATCGGACGAATTCTGTCAATAACACAATCGCCAGTAGCATGAACAGCAGACCCAGCTCACCTGCAAGTTCTCGGCCGAGAACTCCATTGCCTTCATCTGAAGTGACCCCATGGGAGTTCCAAGATTTCAAGGTCAGTAGGGTCATAGCAAGCATTGCAATGTTCATTTTAGCATGTGCGATTGCTTTTGGCGGTCAGTCAGGTCGTTTTGGGAACAGAAGCACGTGGCATGTGATCGGCTGCTGGTGGAGGTCCACGATGCACCGGGAGCTCCGCCTCTTCGCGTTTCCGTTCATAACAATTTCTCTGTTTTCACTGTACCCATTCGCGGTTGCTTCATTGTCTGACAACATGTTTGAGAACGCTAGCTGACAAGAACGTCGAAGGAATCACCCGCTCCAGGTGACAACGGTCGACACTTCTCTGAGCAGCAGCAGCAGCTCAGCAAATCTAGCAAGAACACACACCATAAGCTGCGTCTCCCAGGTCACCGACAAAATAGGAGCAAAGATGATACGAAGCCGACTGAAATCAGGACTGACATAAGCCAACCCTATCCTTTGCGACCTGTCAGCAGTCGTGACGAAACCTCGATCAGCATAAGGCGTGGCGAATTACCCACTTCTTCAACTTTGAGCTCGGCCTTCACTTCCCGGACCAACCTTACCACTCGTCCTTCCAGTCCCACTCCAAGTGCGTTCAGCGAAATGAGTCGAGATACGCTTACGCAGAGGTCGCCTGGAACCGCAAAGCCACCCGTACGGTCTATATTGGACAAGCTTAGGCGAAAAGACAAGATAGATCGTATTACCCCGGAAGCTCTGAGGGACTTGCCCCCATCTACTACATCTCTTCAGCCTTCTATCAAATCCGCGAAAATTCCGAGGGCGGAACCTTCGCCTGCAAATATCAAAAAGAAGGGAGTAGTAGGAGACGACACAACTTACCGAGACAAGGGAGCAGGGAGCGGTAGGGATGGCACGTCTAAGAAAGACCATCGTTTGCCATTTAAGACTTCGAGACGTGGCCCGACCAACGTTGAGCAATCACGTGGCAAAAATCCAAACGATGCTAAGGTAGATGTGGCGGGAAGCGAAGCTTTGTGGAACCTCGACACGGACCTCGAGCACATGGAAGGCATCGTCATTAAGCAACCACCTATGACCCCCCCAAATGGAGAGATTTATACCGGCTGGCCCGCAGAAGATCCTCCGCGAGAACCAAGAGAACCAGATGGATTGGCTGGTGCATGGGATGCTCCAGATTCCTGGGCTGTCAAACGCATCGGAGACGAGAACATTGGGAGGCTCCGAGAGCTTGATGAAAATGGAGATCTCCCTCGGGAAGAAAATATAGGGCCACCATACTGTGTACGCATCTTCCGCGTCGATTCTACATTTGCCGTTCTATCAGTCAGTCTCAACACCACCGTCTCGGATATCATTCAAATACTTGGTAAGAAATCCTTCCTCCATGATGAGTTGGACAATTACCATATTGTCATGCGAAAACATGACACATCCCGACAACTGGATCCACAGGAGAGACCACTCTTCATTCAAAAGCGACTTCTTGAACAAGCGGGCTACACTGATTCAGATCGCCTTGAAGATGTCGGAAGGGAGGATAACAGCTACCTTTGTCGATTCACATTCCTTCCAGCAAAGATGAGTGGATACTCCAGCCTGGAAAAGGACCCTGGATTTCATAAGATGCAAAAATTTAGTCACATCGATCTCCAAGGCCGAAACCTTGTAACCATCCCAATCACTCTCTACCAGAAAGCTACCGAGATTATTTCTCTGAATCTCTCACGCAATCTTTCACTCGATGTGCCAAAGGACTTCATCCAAGCATGCAATAACCTACGCGAAATCAAATACACAAGCAACGAAGCTTGGAGATTACCGCCTAGTCTAAGCTTAGCAAGCCGCTTGACTATGCTTGATATTTCAAACAATAGACTAGAACAGCTGGAGCACGCGGAGCTGGACAAACTTCAAAGCTTGCAGGGCCTTCGTCTTTCCAACAATAAGCTGACGCAGCTTCCAAGTTATTTTGGCCAATATCGGGCTCTCAGAAGTCTTAATCTGTCCTCTAACTCTCTCAGTGAATTCCCGGATTTTCTCTGCGAAGTGAGAACTCTTGTGGACCTGGACATCAGCTTCAATTCGATCTCCAGCCTACCGAATATTGGGCAGCTTACATGTTTGGAGAGACTCTGGGCAACGAACAACAAATTGTCAGGCGGATTTCCTGCATCACTGGCAAACCTGTCTAATCTCCGTGAGATCGATGTTCGATTCAATGCTCTCGATAACATAGATGTGATGTCGCAACTACCCCGCTTGGAGTACTTAATGGTGGGACACAACTCCATATTGGCGTTCGAAGGATCATTCCCCAAAATCCGAGTATTACACATGAACCACAATCCAGTTACACGCTTCGGCATGAATGCACCCGTACCAACGTTGTCAATTCTCAACCTCGCGTCCGCAAAGCTTGCACAGCTCCCGGAGGATCTTTTCCAGAAGATATCTGGACTTACGAAACTCATTCTTGACAAAAACCATTTCACGTCGATTTCAACACAAATTGGAAGGCTGTATAGGTTGGAACACCTAAGTGTTGCGCGCAACGCTCTTGATGAACTCCCTGCAGAAATTGGTCGCCTCGCAGAGCTTCGGTATCTTGACGCGCGAGAAAATAATTTAGGACGTCTTCCACAGGAAATCTGGTACGCACGAAGGCTAGAAACACTAAATGTATCTTCGAACGTCTTAAATGCTTTCCCAAAACTAGGGGCACCTCTTCCTGTTTACAATGGAGACGTTGCCAATTCGGATGGAGCAACGCCTGTATCATCCGGGCTTGGCTCCAGCCCGAGTTATGAAGAGCTTGGGAAATTGGAAGGTTTTGCCACTCGCCGTCCTAGCCAAGCTTCAGGCTATCTAAGTACTGGGACTTCGCCAGCTAATTCTCAGAGGAAAGCCTCAATGGCTTCCGGCTATGGAGGGGCAAATGGAAGAAAAGCCTCCGTGGCATCCCGCACGCCTACAGAAGGCACTCTCACACCTATCTCTCGAAAAGATTCTAGCTTTTCAAACAGGATGATTACGACTTTTGCAGGTTCACTACGCCATTTGTTTCTTGCTGACAATCGACTTTCGGATGATGTCTTCGATGAGCTCGCTTTACTGCCGGAATTGAGAATCATCAACCTCTCATATAACCTAATCTATGACATCCCTCCGCGCACTATTCGGAGATGGCAGCACCTTGCCGAATTATATCTCTCAGGCAATGATTTAACCTCTTTACCTGCCGAAGATCTAGAGGAAGTAAGCTCTCTCAGGGTCCTTCATATCAACAGCAATAAATTCCAGGTACTCCCTGCAGAGCTTGGCAAAGTAGCGAAGCTTGCTATACTGGACGTGGGAAGTAACAATCTCAAATATAATGTCTCCAATTGGCCCTACGATTGGAACTGGAACTGGAATCATAATCTGAAGTACCTCAACCTGTCTGGAAACAAGCGATTGGAGATCAAGCCAAGTGCTAATAGCGGTGGAGCGGCGATGCGAGAGGGCCGAGACCTGACGGATTTTACCTCTCTCGTGAATTTACGGGTTTTGGGACTGATGGATGTGACAATGATGGTTCCCTCAGTACCTGAGCAGACCGAAGACAGGCGAGTAAGAACTTCTGGGTCGACAGTTGGAACGATGGCCTATGGTATGGCTGATAGCCTCGGTCGAAATGAACATATATCCACCATGGATATGGTCATCCCAAGGTTCCGAAGTCACGACGATGAAACCATCTTGGGTATGTTCGATGGTCAACCATTATCAAGTGGAGGGTCGAAGATAGCGAAGTTCCTGTACGACAACTTCAAGCATCGATTCTCAGAAGAAATGGACCGTCTACGACCGCAAGAGAGCGCCGTTGATGCGCTGCGTAGGACCTATCTAGGTCTTAATAAGGACTTGGCCACTGCGGCGACTCAATCGCTAGAGATGAAAAACGCACCTGCTGTTCCTGTAGCCCATCGCGGCTCGACAACACTAGATCTTAGCGATGATGATTTGCATTCTGGCAGCGTAGCAACAGTTCTGTTCCTGAAGGAGATGGAACTCTTCGTTTCTAATGTTGGCGACGCTCAGGCTCTCCTGATCAGATCAGAAGGAGGCCACAGGATTATCACTCGGAAGCACGATCCTGCAGAAGCTAGTGAGCGAGCAAGAATAAGGGAAGCTGGTGGTTTCGTTTCACGACAAGGAAAACTAAACGATTTTCTCGAGGTATCACGTGCATTTGGCTATGTTCAAATGTCTCCGTCTGTCATTGCCGCTCCGCATATCACCCATATCACGCTTGGAGAAACTGACGAAATGATCTTGATGGCTTCGCGAGAACTTTGGGAGTATCTGACACCCGACTTCGCCGTTGATGTGGCGAGATCCGAGCGCAGTGACCTGATGCGTGCTGCACAGAAGCTCCGAGACCTTGCCATCGCTTTTGGCGCTACCAATAAGATTATGGTTATGCTGATCGGAGTCAGTGACCTGAGGAGTAGGCAGCGCGCCCGTTTCCGGACCCACAGCATGTCGATGGGTCCGTCAGGTTCCCCTGACGATTTCTTCGCTGCTCGGAGGGGCAAACGTGGTCGTGACGCTGTTGCGGATTCCAAGCTGGCAAGGCTTGATCAAGAGGTGGATGCGCCCACTGGAGAAGTCAGCTTGGTTTTCACTGATATCAAAAACTCGACTCTTCTTTGGGAAACATATCCGATCGCCATGAGATCCGCCATCAAGATGCACAACGAAGTGATGCGTCGACATCTCCGAATTATTGGAGGTTACGAAGTTAAGACGGAAGGTGATGCGTTCATGGTCGCCTTTTCAACTGTAACCTCAGCACTGCTCTGGTGTTTCACAATCCAGAGCCAGTTGCTGGAAGTCCAATGGCCGCAAGAAATCTTGAACAGTGTCAACTGTCAGGAACTCCTCGATGCTGATGGAAACGTCATATTTCGTGGCCTTTCCGTGCGAATGGGTATCCATTGGGGCTCTCCAGTGTGCGAAGTCGACCCAGTGACGAAACGCATGGATTACTTTGGCCCAATGGTAAACCGAGCTTCTCGTATCTCATCAGTTGCAGATGGTGGACAAATTACCGTCTCCTCGGATTTCATTGCTGAGATCCAAAGGCTCTTGGAAACGCACATTGAAACAGACCGAACAGGCTCGATTGCTTCAGACGATACCATTAGCGAAGACTTGATGAGCCACGCTATCCGCCGCGAACTAAGGTCGCTCAGCAGTCAGGGTTTCGAGGTCAAAGATTTGGGAGAACGGCGCTTGAAAGGCCTTGAAAACCCGGAATACATCTACCTTATGTATCCTCATTCCTTGTCAAGCCGTCTCGTTGTTCAGCAGCAACGGGCCGAAGCTGCTGAGAAGGCATCAAGCAGTGTCAGCGCAGCGGGCACGAAGACAAGGGATAGCCAGCTTACAATCGACACGGACAATGTATGGGATCTCTGGAACGTGAGTCTGCGCCTGGAAATGCTTTGCAGCTCATTGGAGAGTCCTGGATCCACACAACTTAAGGCCCCAGAGACGACACTTTTGGAGAAGATGAAGGATCGGGGTGGAGAGATTACGGACAGATTCTTGATCAACTTTGTTGAGCATCAGATCTCGCGCATTGAAGTACGTGATCTTGCGAAGGTATCTTTTATGTCAATGAATTAATATTGACTTTTTTTAGACCTGTACAACGACTCTGGCGCTCCGCCATCTCATTCGTCCTTTTGGATCAGTACCGATCTTACAACAGGCTTGTCCGATGGAAGACATCTTTACCGAGCTCACCAACCAGCTCAAGGATCTGCAAGCTTTCAAGGCCGAAGCATCGTTTATGATCGCACCAGCTTGAAACGACATCTCTACGATCTATATCAAATTTCTCACAAATTACACTTTAATACTCCACTCTGGCTTCGGTATCACGACGTTCTAGCGCCATGAACGGAGCTCACGACGAACGACATATACAACACCCTACCTAATATTATCATTCCTATCCTAACAGGTCCACCTCTCCACGGAGGCGCCTTCGTACCGACGTATTTCTACCACTGATGTTCATACCCGGCGTTTTGCAAAGGACCTGTACCATCAAAGCCCCGGCGGCTTCTGCTCTTATATTCGATTTACCTCCCTTGGTGGGTCTCACGGCGTTGGCCAGAGTGGCTTCTGGATATCTATCATCTCTCATTCTTATATTTATTGTTGCCTCCTTTTTTTTCTGGGTGGGAGGGATCACGACTAACGCTGTGAATGAACTGAGTCGGGCGTATACATCTGGCCGTTTCTGGGCAAGTTAGCTGAGTCTTTGATTTTGGCTAGGTTTAGTTTTGTTTGGCCTGGTTAAGAAGCCTTTCTTCATTCTTTACCTATCTGTATGGAGTGGGGCCCAGCAACTTTGGCGTGGGGATGCGGGGGCGATGTGTTTGGGGAACGCTCGCAGGTGGTTAACCATGTTTTAAGTTTTGATGCGGCTGCCTTCTTGTTGCTGTCGTTGGCTTGGAGTAGGTAGTATAACGAGGCTTGAGGATCTCTGAAGAGTGGTTCTTGTTCGGACTGTGTGACTGTATAGTATCCTACGTTACGCCGACTGTGTCTTTGAATCACAAGGCGTATACCAGTGGCAAATGTATCACTGTTGCGCTTCTGAAGACTGCCGGCAACGAATTCAGCGTCGCTGAGAATACTATTGGCTCAATCTTCCAATTAGACGTCCTTGAATTTGATCTAAATTAGGGGCAGTAACATCGCGAAGCCATTTAGATCGATTTTCACAAAAGTAATGTTATCATTGCGTATTTAGACTGGAAATGTCTCTCATAGGCATAAAATACTGCGACCGGATTCATAACTGAGAACCACATGCCATTTCAGCATCACCTAATATGCCCATATTCTTGCTGCATGATCGTTCGCGGGTGGCTTGGTGGTCGCAGCTCCACACGATCACCACTTGCTGATCACCACAAGGCTGACCCACCTACACCGGCCCCCAGCCCTGCCCTGGTGGGCACACGGGAGGGTGCCTACAGTCATGGTAGGCGCAATTGACGCCTCCCGTCCTCGTGTACATTTACTGCAATCCACTCGCTCCCTCTCCAACCTAGCGCTTGACTACTACGACTGTCTACTGAGTAAACAGCTAGTCTATCGAATCCAACATGGCGACAGCGCACCGCAAGTCAGATCCCCCTCCCCCTATTACTGTTGAAGACACAAGCAAAGCAGAGCCGCGGCCTTCTCCTCAGCCTCAGAGCGGTAATGTGTTAACCGCATTCTAAGAAGAATAAGCCCGGACATCTAATTTCTTTGCAGAAGCTCAATCCTCCGGATTCAAAGCACGCGACATCACTCAAGACCCATCTAGCCTCCGAGAGCGTCGCGAGAGCACGTGGCACCGTCGAAAGCATAGCCCGGGTGTGGAATGGAAGGAGAAGTGGACTAAGAATAGCTGGAATCAGGGAAGAGTGTTGTTGATTGATTATGTGGCTAGAGGTTAGCACACAGATCTAGGAAGTCAGGAATATGATACAACGGGCTCGAGGCTAATAGGAAACAGAGCATACGCAAAATGGCAGGCGAAAGATTGTCGCGCAGGAGTTTCATGATGTGGATGGGTTGAGGAAGTTCTATGCGAATGTAGGACCCTTTGTGGTTGAATAGGAGGGGGTTATGCTGAACTTTAGGCGTAGCAAGATTTGTCTCAACAAGCTGCGCTTCGAGTGATGTAAGTTTCTGCATAGATTATGTTTCTTTCTATCTCTGGTGGTTGCTGACATTGTCCCTAGCCATGTCCAAAACGCCTCATGGGCCACCCGCTTCCTTCTTCGCAAGTTCAACATCGATCACCACGATGACCTAGTAGGAACTACATTCGGCCGGTGGGCTAAATACGAGAAACCCCAACGCCGCGGCGGTAAGCCTGTTCTAAATGGCAAGACATTTCGCACGCAGCGTGACCCGTGGCGCGGCATTAGCAGAGCTGCGTTTGGGCTTGACTATCTGCGTCACTACGACAAACAACGGTTCCCAAACAATGATAATGCAATGAAGATGATGGATCTGAACCACTACGATGCGCTGGGTACTCCATCGTACGGGTACGATGTCTTTGTACAGAGGTTATCCGTGTATGTTCAGAGGAGTGAGGGAGAGCCGTATTTGCCGTCGGATCCGGATATTCGAAATCCTTACAACGAGGCTGAGTATGGGGAGTATCAGAGGCTAAAGAGGCAGTATGGAAATTCTGTAGATGCAAATGGGCATGAAGAATATGTCCCTAAGTTGCAAACACTAGATAATGGTTCGTTTATGCATCTTTAAAAGGCAGCATTTGCTAATCTAACAGCCTTATAGGTAGTACGATTATTATCTTCGAGCACTCGCAGTCTGGCTCAGTTGAAGACACCCTAATAGGAGCGCGGCAGGAGATTGAGTCGCGGTGGAGACGTTTGACATTCTATCTACCTAGAGAGGAAATCTCGAACGACGACCGTTTGGCGCTTGAGTGTATGGATTTCATCCTTCGTGACATATTCAAAGCACTTGCGTTTGCGTGGGAGAAGTACCTCAATATTTGTGAAACGCACGTGAGCATTCTAGTAAGTCAATTTTCCTCAGTTAAGGTTCTTTTTAGATCATTCTCCAATATAGATGCCTTAGGAGGACAAGATATACGAGAATCCGGCAGACGAATCCCGGGCTCCTGAGCTCTGGACCAACTCTAGTCTCTGGCTGAAAGTCGAAAGGCTCATGCTCATTCATGTCAACATCATCAAGGAGATGAAGAACCATTTGAGGGAGCTTGCAGATGAAGATACACCCCAGGATCCATGGTTAGGTAACACCTCTGACGAATTCGATAAGCTTACGAATTTGATCCAAGAGGGCATCGTCAAGCCCACAGCAAATCTCAGCGATCTCGTAAGTCCTACTGTTT
>KV745284.1:0-27417 GCA_001692735.1 Lepidopterella palustris CBS 459.81
GGGGGGAATACCAGATCAAGGAGCTGTGCTGGATGAGACTTTGGCGATGGCCGCGGCCACAAAACCCGTGAAGTCGCCTGCTGCCCATCGTCCAGGCCCGCTCAATAAGATATCAAAAAGGTACGGACCATGGACCGTCAGCGGGGAAACAATGCCGCATCCCCAGGCTCAACCCGCTCCCAACCTCCAACCGCTGCCACCACTCGCCAAACCACCCTAACTTCGACAACTTCGACAACTGCGACAACTGCGACAACTTCGACCACTTCTTCAGCCTCACCAGGCAACAGCTCCAATGTCCCCACCGCCAGTACCTCTCCGCTCCCGTCTGTGCCATCCGTCTCCGTTCCCAAGGGCGGTGGAGCACTCCAAGGCATGGGCGACAGATTCACCACATCGTTAGCCACGGGAACCTCTACCCTCTCCATCCCAGTTCCTACCAGTCCTGGACGAGGGAGTCTTGGCGCCGATATCACTCTCAACTACGATTCGGGATCTGGCAATGGCATATTTGGCCTTGGCTGGATGCTCTCAATGTCGTCCATCTCTCGGAGAACCGACAAGGGCCTCCCGCAATACCTCGACCCCGCCGGTCCTGATAGCGACACCTTTGTCATCTCCGGCTCCGAAGACCTGGTCCCAGAGCTCGTTGCTGGTCCGGCCACCGGCCCCAACACCTGGACACGACCTGCCCCCAGCATGCAAACGAGCAATGGCGTCGAATACTACGTCTACCGCTATCGGCCGCGCATCGAGGGAGCCTTCACTCGCGTTGAGCTCTGGTGCAATGTTCAGGCGCCAACCACCGACATGCATTGGCGCTCCACCTCAGCCGATAATGTGCTCTCCATCTACGGTCTCGACTCCAACTCGAGGATCGTCGATCCAACCAATCCATTGCGGATTTTTCAGTGGCTTCTCTGTCGGCAGCATGACCGCGGCAACGCACTTGTCGTCAAGTACAAGGCCGAGGACTCAACTGGCGTGCCGACAGCCATCAGCGAAAGGAATCGCACTGACGCCACAAGATCATCCAACAGACACATCAAGAGCATATCCTACGGAAACGTTACTTCCACATTGACAACTCCGGATCTCAGTCAAGCCCAGTGGCACTTCCAGGTAGTATTTGACTACGGCGAACACGATTCTGCAGCGCCAACCCCTACAGAAGTGAATCCATGGCTTTGTCGCAATGATCCTTTTTCCACCCACAAGTCGCGCTTTGACGTACGCTCATACCGGCTATGCCAGCGTATTCTCATCTTTCACAACTTTCCAGGCGAGCAAAATGTTGGAGCGGACTGTCTGGTACGGTCGTTGAACTTCGTGTATCGTGACGATGCACAAAAAGGGAGTCAAAATATATCCCTCTTAGCATCGGTCTCGACGTCCGGCTATCAGCGATCCGGCACCATCTATTTATCTACTTCGTTGCCTCCTATGCAATTCTCCTACAGCGATGCCGTTATAAGCTCCCAAATCCAATCAGTCGACCCGACCAGCCTCGAAAACTTACCAGTCGGCTTAGATCAGTCAGCATATAAGTGGGTCGATCTCGACGCTGAAGGTATCTCCGGCATTCTTACAGAACAGGCCGGCTCATGGTTTTACAAGCACAACCTGGGCGACGGAAGATTCGGGCCGATGCAACTACTTCCCTCCAAGCCGTCGGTTGCGTCGGCTGCACCCGGATCGACGCAGCATTTCATGGATCTAGCCGGTGACGGTCGCCTAGATATCGTTAATCTGGGCCCTGGCATTCCGGGCTTCTCAAAACGCTCCGACTCTTTCGCAAATGGCTGGGAGACGTTCACATCGTTTGTTAGCTTCCCCAACATTAACTGGAAGAACCCCAATTTACAATTCGTGGATGTAACCGGAGATGGTCTTGCCGATGGTCTTTTGATCAAGCCAGACTGTCTCATTGCCTACCAGTCGTTGGGAGAAGATGGCTTCATGACAGAAAGGCGGTGGTATCCTCCCAGCCAACAGGATGAAGAGCAAGGCCCGCTTTTGATCTATGCCGACCAAAAGCACACCGTGTTTCTCGCTGACATGTCCGGCGACGGTCTGACAGATCTTGTGCGAATCCGCAACGGCGAGGCGTGCTACTGGCCAAGTGAGGGCTACGGCAAGTTCGGCGCAAAAGTCACCATGGAACAGTCTCCTTGGTTTGAGAATTCCGATCTCTTCGACCCACTGCGCATCCGGCTTGGTGACATTGACGGATCTGGAACCACTGACATTGTGTACTTGAGAGCGGACGGCTCTGTCGATGTCTACTTGAATTACTCGGGCAACATGTTCGCCCCTCGAAACCGTCTGCCCGGATTCCTACCTATCGATAATATTTCGACCGTGACTCTCATGGACCTACTGGGAAAGGGCACTGACTGCCTCGTGTGGTCTTCGTCGCTCCCTAGCGACACTGCTCGACGGATCAGCTACATCGACTTGGTGGAAGGCCCCAAGCCACATCTTCTCACGTCGTATGTCAATAATATGGGATCGGAGACGATAGTGACATATGCTCCGTCGACCAAGTTCTACCTTGAGGACAAAGCAGCTGGCAATCCTTGGATAACACACCTCCCATTTCCCACCCAGGTTGTTGAGCGAGTCGAGAAATTTGATCACGTCAGCAACACCTACTTTAGCACGCGGTACGTCTATCACCATGGCTACTACGATGGCACGGAAAGAGAATTCCGCGGTTTCGGATGCGTTGACCAGTATGATGCTGAAGAATACAATCTTTCCGGCCCCCCACCTGCAAACGTTGACAAAGCTTCCTGGGTTCCGCCAGTCCTCACAAAGACTTGGTACCACACTGGAGCACGCATCCAAGGTGTACAGATATCAGAATTCTTCGTGCCGGAATACTACGTTGAACCTGGCGGCTTGAGTGATGCAGACAAGCAGGCAATGCTTCTTCCAGAGTCTGTTCTTCCCACATCGCTTGCTGGGAATGCGTACACAATGACGGACGATGAATTCAGAGAAGCGACTCGAGGTCTGAAGGGATCCATGCTCCGGCAAGAAGTTTACGCTCTTGATGGCACTGCTCAGGAGACGGAGCCCTATTCCGTGATCCAGAAGAACTACACCATTCAGATCCTTCAACCTCGGGGCACCAGTCGTTACATGTATGGCGTTTTTCTTTCTAGCGAGCGAGAGAGTGTCAGTTTTTCGTACGATCGATACATGATCAACGTCAACGGCAAAGACATCCCCGACCCGCGCCCAACCCATACTCTGAACCTCTTGGTGGATGAATGGGGACACCCCCTTCAAACGCTCACCGTGGCCTATGGACGACGCCATGCAGAGCCAAATACACAGCTGACGAGCGATGATCGTACAAAGCAGCAACAAGCGCTTTTAATCTTGGCGACCAATCAGTACACCAATCCAGTAGACGCTGCGGACGGATATCGGACGCCGGTTGTGTGCGACACCCAGACGTTTGAAGTGATCAATCTTCCCGTGACCACGAGCCAGACAATCACTCCGCTGATTCGATTCTCGGATGTGTTCCACATAATCCAGTCACTTCTTCCCGGGAACTTTGATATCCCATTCGAGGACTGGACTCACAGCACAGCGGTTTCAGGCCAAGTGAGTAGGCGGATGCTGAGCCACAAACGCGTCATATTCAGAAAAGACGACTTCACAGGACCACTTCCTCTAGGCCAGCTCGAATCATTGGCGTTGCCTTATGATACATATACGCAGATTCTGACTGCTGGCTTGGTCAAGACCACCTACGTCGACAGTGGAAAACTCGCAGCTGGAGATGTCGAATCCAAGCTATCTAACGATTGCTCCCTGGTGCATAGTGAGGGCGATACAAACTGGTGGACTCGGACTGGAAAGGTTTTTTATTCTCCAAACAGTGCCGACACACCAGCTCAGGAAAGCGCGTATGCTGCACAGCACTTCTACATGGTGAGAAGGTTTCGAGATGCATTCTACTCGGCGACGTCTAACACAGAGGTATTTGTAACGTACGACGACTATGACCTCCTGGTCGTCGAGACAGTGGATCCATACGGCAACCGAATCACTGCGGGCGTACGCGATGCAACCAATCCAGCTCAAATATTGCAAGTAAATAATGATTATCGCGTCCTCGCGCCGGTGCTTGTGATGGAGCCTAATCGAAATCGAACCGCTGTGGCGTACGATGATCTCGGTCGATTGACTGCCCAGGCAGTCATGGGCAAACCCGAGGAGACTCTCGGCGATACATTGTCTTCTGTCAACTTGCGTCTGTCCGATGCGGACACAGCGGCATACTTCAACAATCCGCTCGCAAATCCTGCTTCCATACTCGGAAGCGCGACGTCCAGAGTCATCTATGATACCCTGGCGTACTATAATACCAAAACGTCTCCCACACCTCAGCCTGTGCGAACAGCAACCCTCAAGAGAGAAGTCAACGGATCTGACTTGCCGACCGGTGCACAGAGCCGTATCCAGCACGTAATTACCTATATAAGCGGTTTCGTCAAGGAATTTCAAGGAGTAGCACAGGCGGAGCCGGATCCCTCTACTGCCGGATTGCCTCGCTGGATTGTCAGCGGCTGGACAATCTACAATAACAAGGGCGATGCAATCAAGAAGTATGAACCGTTCTTTTCTTCCACGCCTCAGTATCAACCAAACGCGGCCACTGGAGTGAGCAAATTGGTAATGTACGATCCGATTGGCCGCATAGTGGCGAATCTTCTTCCCAATCATACTTGGTCCAAGACCATATACCGATCATGGTCACAAGAAGCTTGGGACTTGAACGACACGGTCCTAATCAGCGATCCCAGTAAGGATCCAGACGTTGGTGACTACTTCAGCCGCATTCCAGACTCTTCCGATTATCTTCCTAGCTGGTACGACGGCCGAATCTCTGGATCTATGACACCTCAAGAAGCGGCAGCAGCAGCAAAAACTGCTATCCATGCAGGAACCCCGGCTTTCGCCTTCCTCGACCCAATGGGCAGAGTAACAGCAACCGTGGCCGACAATCGATATCAAAGAAGCACCGAAACAAGCCCAACGCAGCAGTTCTTGTCCTCCCGAGCTGTGTTTGACATATCTGGTGCTACTCGACAATCCCTAGACAGCAACGGGCGTCTCGTTGAGACGCATGACGTCGATATGGCTGGAAACATCATCCACAAGGCCAACATGGAGTCAGGAGAAGTCTGGACGCTAAATTCCGTAGCGGCAAAAGACGTGTCGACGTGGAACAGTCGAGGATTTAGAACAGACACAACATATGATCTGATTCAGCGGGAAGTGCAGGTGCATGTACAGCAAAACACTGGGCTAAAGGCACTGGCTATGCAAACCGTCTATGGCGATACTCAGACCAATGCAGAGGCAAAGAATCTACGCACCAAAGTCATCAGCGTTTCCGATCAATCCGGAACCACTACCTCTACCGCATATGATTACAAAGGAAACCTCTTGAGCAGTACCAAAACACTTGTCGGAGCTTACTCCTCGATTGTGGATTGGTCGGCTTCGACAGTGCCCATGGAGCCAGGGCAGTACCCGACAAGATTTACCTACGATGCACTTAACCGTACACTCACCTCGACGGGACCGGACGGCTCCATCATCAAAAATACATATGGCGTAGAGGGCCTTTTGCAAACCGTCCAAGTTAACCTTCAGGGTACCAGCGGGTGGCAGCCCGTGTTGCTGAATGTGAGATACAACGCCAAAGGGCAACGTGTTCTCGGTACAACAAACAACGGGGTCAAATCCGTGTACACCTATGATCCTCTGACGTTCAAGATGACTGATCTGGTAACATCGCGCAATGCCAGTACATTCCCCAATGACTGTCCCCAGCCTCCAGTATCTGGTTGGCCGGGATGTCAGGTCCAGAGCTTGCATTACACATTCGATCCCACCGGAAACATTACGAATGTCCGTGACGATGCACAGCAGACTATCTTCTTCCAAAACAAGCGGGTAGAGCCCAGTAGCGATTACATCTACGACTCCCTCTACCGACTCATAGAAGCGACTGGCCGCGAACACTTGGGCCAAACCGGCGTTCCGACGCCTTATGGCCCATCAACAGCCGGAGATGCGTGGCAGCAGAGTCCGAGCAATGGTAACGCCATGGGCACGTACATGGAGCAGTACTTCTTGGACAATGTGGGTAATCTGCAGTCGGTGCAGCATGCTCGAAGCGATGTTACGCAGCCGGGCTGGACAAGAACGTACAAGTATGCGGAGTCGAGCATGCTGAGAGCTAGCGACATCAGCAATCGTTTGACTTCTACCAGCATTGGAAGCGTCACCGATCAGTACAGCTACGCGGGGATTGACGGAATGACTGGCAACGTCACGTCGATGCCACACCTTTCTTTCATGCAGTATGACTACCGCGACCAGCTGCAAGGCACGGCCACACAGCGTGTCAACTCGGGTACTCCGCAGACGACCTGGTATTCTTACGACAGCTCGGGCGCGCGCATTCGGAAGCTCACAGTAGGAGCCGCCGCTGCTGGAGCCAAGCCGATCGCAACTGCTGAGAGGATCTATATCGGCCCCTTTGAGATATATCGCGAGTTCGCCGCCGACGGCACCACGCCAAACTTGGAGCGGCAGTCGCTGCACGTCATGAACGCCGAAGACCGCATCGCCATCATTGAAACGCGAACAGTGGGGACGGACCCAGGGCCCGCGCAGCAGTTCCGCTACCAGTACGGGAACCACCTCGGCTCCGCCTCGCTCGAACTGGATGACCAGGCAGATGTTGTAAGCTACGAGGAGTTCTACCCGTACGGAAGTTCGGCATACCAAGCCACAGCAAGCCAGACAGAGACGCCAAAACGATACCGCTACGTGGGGAAGGAACTGGACAGTGAGAATGGCTTCTACTTTTATGGAGCACGATACTACGCCCCGTGGCTGGGTCGATGGACGAGCACCGACCCAGCTGGCATATCAGCCGGGGTGAACCTGTATGAGTACAGCAAAAGCAACCCGATTGTCTTTTTAGACCCGAACGGCTCCGAACCAGAGAATTATTATAGAGCCCCAGGTAAACCAGGGAATCAACCATTCGGCTTCTTCCTGGGCAATGCAGCACATGTAATCATCGGCTACCACTACAAAACAGAGCACCCGAGACACCAGGTCTTCACAAATTTCGTTGAAATCTCTACGATTCTGAAAGAATCCAAAGCCGGTGATCCATCGAAACTGCAGCCGGGCGAAGAATCACTGAAACCAGACGTCGCAGACACGACCGACCGCGATGTACTCGAACTCAAACCCTGGGGCAAAACCATGGAGGAACACGAAGAGTGGCGCCAAGAAGGACGGACTCAGGTCCGCGGCTATCTCAACGCATTGAATCGCGCGGCGCCGTCGAGAAGACAGTTTTCGCTCATGACGGGCGAGCATGGCGAGCTGGGCATCCGCTTCCTCGGCGGCAAGGAGTACTGGCGGCTCAGGTGGGCGACGACCGAGGCGGGCGTCGCACAGTACAAGTGGGAGCGACTCAAGCGCAACGACATCCGGCGACTCTCGGACCAGGAAGCGTTCTACGCGAACGAGTATGAAGATGTCAGCGAGGCCGATGCGGCGCAGTACGGCCAGCAGCTGAACGAGGAGGTGGAATGGTCTATGAAATGGTGGGGTCGGCTGGAGAGCCTCCGAGATGCAGTAGGCATTGCAACAGATATAATCGGGATAAGCGCCATGGTATTCTTGGGAGCGGCAATGTCAGCACCGGAGGAAGCTGCGGTTGAGGCTAAACCGCCTACTATTGGACCAAACTTGCCGCCGCCGTCGCCTCCAATGGGGCCAGGATTGCCGCCGCCAGAATTCCCTATCCCTGGGGGTCCAATGCCTCAAATGCCTCCAATCCCCCCCATGCGGCCGCCAGCCCCTCCCCCGATGATGATGGGTTATTAGCGGACAATCGGGATCAGGAACAAGGTTGCTTGGTTCGATGGATGGAAGAGTGGTTCAAAGACATTGTCAAGAATTCTCAGGCAAGCATATATGTAGCTGGATCGAAATAAGGTTGTCGAACTTGCGGATACAGATGATCTCCTACAGGCATGTTAGTGATGATTTGCAGAGTATGTGTTCTTATAAGACCAAGACAGAAATTGCCATGATTGATACTGGAGGACGGAGTGGACAAGAGACGGCATACTTTTGCATTGGATAAATGGTTGATTTAAAGAAGCAACGACGACTTGAAGTGAAGCAGACGACGAGTGCCAAGACAAAGCCCGGCTCCAGTCCAGAAGGGGAAGACCAGAGGACCCCTGCCACAGACTTTTGGCTGCAAAGGTTCCCACACTCACAGTGCTGAGTTCCCACTGCCCAGTGCCCAGACAGGCAGGACAGCAGCAGCACTCACGTAGCACCGGTCAGTGACAAACTTTGAAATGTCGGTCTCTCGCCTGCAGCAACAGCAAGCTTATTCCCACGGCGGCATGTGTGTGTTGATCAAATTGGCGTGTCCATGCGGTCATCAAATGGGAGCAAGTACCGGCACTGGACTAATACCTCCCATGTATGTGGGTATCACGTATGGGTATACGGCGAGGCGTCGCTGCTCCCACGCAAGTCTTGATTCCTACATAGGTCTGCTCGGATTTCACGTGGGCAGGGCGTGAGAGTGTCGCGCCCCAGGCACGTGATAGCTGCGCATCATCTCCTGTCCGGATTTGAGGGACAAACTTAGAAGAATCATCACAATCAATATAACTTAACTTAGCTGCACAGCCCTAAATTTGGTGCTGTGACTGAACGCAACTTTTGGGGGCCAGGCAGTGTCCAGCCTTTCTGCACAGAAGGAGGCCAACCACATACGTTGCCCTATCGAAACGGGCCGAAGTCCCTTACTCCACCATGTATCACCGTGCACATAGACGACGTTCGATAGAAGACAAGGCGAAGAGCCAACAGTACCTCACCCCATCGGAAGAGAAAGCCCTCGTTAAGTATATACTGCGAATGTGTAGTCTTGGATTCCCGATTCGAATGAAGAGTCTCCGTTCGCTTACGTTTATGATAGCGTCTCGACGCTCTGTAACAGATAAAACAACATATTTAATGCATCAGCATATCTTATCCCTGAACACGCTGCCAAGTGGCACAATTAGGTGTTAAATATCTTTAAATCCGCTTTAAAGTTTGGCCTCAAACCTCTTAATTGCCTTATAGAAGTGTGGGCTTAATCCGGGCGCTTGCAACGACATTATATCTAAAACATTAACTGTAGGAGCAATCAACTTCCTTCGCTATCTCGGAAAACAGTAATGCTTCATGGCCGAGTGGATACCCTAAGATACACCATTAGTCCTCGACACACACTACGCGTTACCACAGAGTCATTCCCTCAGCAGGTGAATGCAGAATGCCCCTATTTACAGAGAAGAGCAGAATAAGCAAGTGGTAAATAGTCTACGGCGGCGCTTAACTAGTAAACTTCAAACAAGCGTACTGTCATATAATGAAGCTAATCCGGACAACTCCGAAGCCTTAGCAGCCTTTAATAATAATCTAAGTCGGCCCGTTGATGCTGTTGTTATTATAGGAACAAGGCTACAGATTAGTGACTTAAGAGGCTTTGTGGACGATCTCTGTCAAGGAGCGGGCGGAACAGAATACCTGACGGTCTAGATCAACAAAAAAACATCAAGAACCGGGTATTAAAATCGACCACCACTACATTGGCGATTGTGATGGCTTTGCGTCATTACTCTTAAAAATAGATCCGAATGTTTTAGAGTTTGCGACTCAATGCGAAGTGCAAGTAGGTGTTTGCCTATGGGCCGCTGGCACTCTGGCTGTCTGTTTATGACGATATAAGGAGAAGTTGGTAATTTACCAGGTTTTGAAAAGTAGTTTCCGGCGCGATCTGAGTGATGAGATTATAGCCTACCACCAAACGTAAACAAACATGGAACAGGGCTCGTTTAGCTACCATTGAAGTCCTGCCACCTAGCATATACGGGTAGCCCATTGATAAACCCAATAAAGAGGGGCGAGTGCAGCTCTCAGGTAAGGCAGACGGCCTCTTGAGCTCTTAAGAAGATACCCGGAACTAGTACAGCATGATGTTATAATGACTCCGCCACGGAGAGTCTCAGTTACACCAGACGCGCCACGTAATGGCACGCCATGACGATTTCGCCACCAGAGTGACACATGAAACTGTCCGAGCCACACTTTACACGCCGTTAAGCGCGGCTGAATTCTTTGGCCTGAGGCAATATCTGCATCTCCAGTCAGCCTTGAGTCATTCGCGGCACAGATGCCGTAATTCTGACCAGTGTTGCCTCATATTGCCATGGATCTAAAATTCCGCTTACGCCAGGAATGGCCAGACGGCTCGGATGTCTTGCTAGTCTTGCCCGTTGTTTAAGCGTAGTCAGCCAAGATATGGTCCTTATAATGCAGTGCCCTGCCTCCGTGCCACAGACTTCTCTCAAACACTCTTATTTCTTTCACACTTTCATATTTGTTTACCAACCCTGCGCTCCATTACGAGTCATCGACGTCGATATGGTTAATTCAAGATACGACGCGTGCCCGGAAAGCAGTGAAAGCCGCGATATCCAACCAGCACACGAACCACATTATATACTCGACGAGTTCGAAGTTGAAGAAGGGAAGGACCTCCACAGCCCTTGTGGTGACGAAGCCGATCACGAATCACCTCCTTCCGGACCTCAAATTATACTTCGTCTGCGTCTCGACCCAAGCGGCAACCGACCGCATCTATACGACACTGTTATTTCTCGATTGGCATGTCTTTTACTACTATTTCTTTGCGCGTTACTATTCCTCAGAGCGGTAGATGTGGTCTTAGCTTTGGTGGTCTTCTTATGGTCGCTTCTAAGACGACTCTGAGATGCTGGATGGAATAAATGCAGAGAGATAGGGCTATTGTTTGGTAGAGTCTAGTTTTACCAACGAGTTCTAAATTCTATGGTAATCTCAGCAGTGATACTCACATCTTTGATAAGTGTTTTGGCCGCGTAAGACAGTTATTGCTTTGTCGAGAAGTCGTAAGACAAATCATGTCTAGTCGATTAGTACCTGGGATGACTGAGTTCAAGATGCGTCCACTTTTGGTTATCTCGCAGAATAACTAGCTACGCAATCCGCCAGCAATGGACCCCCAAAATTTCGCCCCGGCGCATGACATCGTTGATTGGCTCATTTGGGTGTGGCGGGCCAGATCGCCAAGATCAATCGGAGCTCGAGCCATAACCTTAATCTGTCCACCATTCATTATGGACATGACAGTATTGAATTGACATTGCGGACTCCATCTACGAACACTATCTATCTACGAATAAGACTCTAGCATCCTTTACAAATCGATTCTCATTGTCATCCCAAGGCCTTTCACTCAATTCCAAGGGACCTAGCTGACCAGCTAGGTCACGCTGAGCATCTGCATTTGCTGGTTCGAATCCATGGCGAAATCGTCGACCATGACAAATTCGTCCCAGTTTTCTATGTCGAGTGTCAATTCGCTGAATTCAATAGGAGGTTGAGACGGCAAGATAGTAGTGCTGGGGTCTGATTGCTTCTCGACCAAGCGCTCTCTTTCCAATTTAAGAGCCTCAACCTCTTGTGAGAGTTGGCTGTTCTGCAGCAGGAGCTCCTCATATTCTATGGTGAGGTTCTTCAGCTGCATCTGCAGCTTCTTCTTCTCGTCCTCGAGTTCGCGTTTGCGCTCCACGTAGAGCTTCTTCTCCTCCTCCAGCTCTTCAGTATGCTTCTTTTTGCGATAGCGCGTATCGAGACTGCATAACGTGTTAGCAACTCAGTTATAGCAAGGATTTTCGATAATCCGGCCTTAATGGGCCGAACTACCGAGGGGCTTCATACGCAGCTTGTCTGTTTCTGAGCAGGCGTTTATGTTGCTTGAGTTCCTTGACCTCCTCGTCGTTGGTAGATTCGAGAATCAGCTGGTCGATATTTTGGAGGCTCCGTTCAGGAGGTATGTCGAAGCGAGCATTCTTCTTTCGATCTCTTCTGCAAAGACCGAGAGTAGAAGACGTTGGCATGGCGACTGGCGATATACTAGATGTGTGATAGACGTTGTTCAGTCCAGGCTTACTATTGAATGAAGGAGCTGTGGCGACCTAAGAGAAGGCAGCTGACGAAAGTAAATCAAAACAAGTTGTGGTCGGAATAATAGTCTCGTCGAAAGCGACCCTGTTTAACTGCTGGTGACTGCGTCTCGATATGCTTAGATGGCAGGGTGCTGTCGCAGGGAGTGTTAGAGAACTGAGATGACAAGAAAGCTTTGGGGATTGTGAACGAGTTGAGGCGGGCTCCTCGGTCTTCTTCTACCTTTCTCTTCCCACGGCCGAGTGTAGTAGGAGGCAGCCTTGACGTAACGTCTAAACCTCCAGCCCTCGTCTATTCTAGAAATGCGGCGGACAAATTCATTCACTTTGGTCATATTCCAAGCTCGGAAGCCTTTCGGAGTTGCTATTATCCTATAAGATATGGCATCTTTGCGCAAGGTTTACGACATCTGCCTACTGATGGCGAAGCAATCTTTACACCGCCGCGCTTGGGATTCCAGTTTCCGAAGCCTCGGGGTCTGGACCAGTACTCCTGACGTTATGCCTTCTAAAATAGTGAAAATTAGTGTTAGGCAGCTCTCGCAAGAGCAATGGGAGGTCTCACGAGTGGAACTACCTAGTCCGCCATGTTTATGCTTTAGTGCCACTTTTATGCATTGCGTTAGACACGAAGTTCTTGGGTTTAGGCAGACAACTGGGTAGCTCGATTGTAAGTACAGCGACTGGTATATAAGAAGACATTCTGCCGTTGAAGTCCCTTAACTTACTCAAACTCTTCATCCTTGAGTAGAAAAGACTCCTTCATCCTTATAGATTCTCCGTCCTCACTTACAATTACTCCTATTCTATCCAGCGCGGAGAAGAGCAGTCCCGCTCTGATATCCCCAGGACGACCGGCTTATCTCGATTGACCAGAATTGAACAAAAACAATTTGTGGATCTCACCTACCCTTCCCCCAAAGTGTCGGCTTCCAAAGCACACCGAGAAAGTGCAGTCGAAAAGGATCGCCTTACCGACACAGAAGTAGATACTGATTACGAAGATCTCCCAACGGCTAAGCAGCTCGTTGCCGATGCGATGGCCAACAGAAACATACGGTCAGCGACTAAAAGTTTCGCGCACGGGCCGCCCCTTACCAAGCAAAGTAGATAGCTCATAGTTCATCTATTAATTGCTCAACCATGGCACGTCAATTTGGCATAGAAATTAATGGTAATGTAAGACGAGGTCGTGAACTCTTACTGTATAAAAGGGGAGAGATTATGGGCCAAGTCCGCGCAGGATATAGCGTGCCGTAGGTACACAACAATCTCAACATACCCGAATCAGTAATACGGTCTACTATTAAACTGGGCCTAATTTGTAACAAAGTCCAATCTCTACCTTAAAGCGGCCGTCCTTGTAAGTATATCTCTCAAGTCAAACGTTATATACTACGCCTTACTTGTGAGAACCCTACCTAGACGTATAAGCAGGTTAAAGCTGCCTTAGGTGTCGACTTCTCTATAAAGACGCTTTGTCGTATTTATTGTAAATACTATATATCTAAATGGCGCCAGAGAAAGCGACCGTATCTTACTCTTAAGGTTGCACACGCACGTTATATTTAGGCCAAAGAATATAGAAGTTGGACCATACAGTAATAGGAGAAACTGGAGTTTTTAGTTGAGTGCTCGGTCGTAAAGGGAGCCGGTAAGCGTCCTCTATGGGTATTTCGCAGCCTCGACACCAAATGGCATGCTGAATGCGTAGAACGGAAGCGTACGGGCAAGCAGATATTAATAATAGTTTAGGGTAAAATTTCTGGGGAGCTTGGGAAGTTAGATCTAGTGGTAATCGCGAGGGATCCGGCCTTAGCCAAGCACGGGTACTCTGCTCAATCCTATCTCTGGGTGTTGGAAGATAAACTTTAAAGAAGCTATACACCGGAGATGATTTGGCAGCAGGATAATGCTTCGATCTATATAACTCGAATTATTAAGCAGTTCTTGCACGATAATGCTGTATATATTCTAGACTAGCCCCCCTATTCTCCCGACCTTAACCCGGTGGAGCATATGTGGCCATATTTAAAGCAGGCGGTATTTAATATTAGGCCAGATGGATAGAATATAATAGGCGGTCTAGAGCATATTATTACTGTACTTAGTGAGGTACTACCTATTGCGTGGTGGTTAATTAAGAATAAAATTGTACGGGTACTTGTAAATAGCATAAACGATAGGGTAGAGGCAGTATTCTAAGCTAAAGGTTGGCACACCAAGTATTAATTTACTATCTTATACTAAAAGTAATCTAATATAATATCTAACCTTAAGAACGGCTCTATCTACAATTGTTGCTGAGCAATAAGTTGATAAAGATAGTGATAGATGTGGTTGGGTGCGCATCCGCGAATACTTTTGGCCACCGACTGTAGCCAACCAAACGCATAGAGTCGAGGACTCTACAACCACATCTCGAGATGAACAGACGAATGACAAAATCGTTCAAACAAAGGAGATATTGCCAGGTAGCATTCAAGGTAATCCTAGGTGCTCGAAATGAATTCATTCTGAAACTGATTGATCACAGTCACATCGGCCAAATTAAATGGCCACGTATCTGCCATTGACCCTGACATCGCCACCAGTCATGATATCAACGGAAAGCAGGGTGAGAAGGACCCGTTGCTGGATCATATGCAATTAGAGGTTCCTTCTCCACGAAGCGAAGTCATTGAACAACAACAATGCAATATTTCTTCAAATATTCAGGAATATATGGTGGCAATGCTTCAGAGCACTAAACACCACAAGAAGATGCCCCGCTAGCTCTCCATTAGCGCAACATCCGATCCTGATACATCGTCCGAGAAGCGCTCCAGGCCTGAAGAGGAAAATCTTCCGAAGCGGAAAAGACTGCAAACGCGGAAAGCAAAGGAAGCAAGCGAGATGTCAACATTACTTAATTCCATTAAGAAGGAATATCTAAGCCATGCATATCCGAGCCATTGTCCGGACGTTGAGTAGGCGGTTAATCGCCTAATAGATGTCCACTTGGAGGACGGAGTTGCAAAGGTCACTATGGAATAGAAAGTAACCAAAATTTCACGCGGCGAATGTGTTGGTAAAGAACTGCTAAACCAGATTGACAAAATGGGTACAAAGAAGTATAGGGAAGAGTGGCACACATACTCCGCACATCGAACCATACTCATGGACCCCCGGGATCCAAAGCGAAAGGTCCTCGGAGAAAAGTCAATACTAAAAGAAAGGAACCACGGATCACCGCACGACAGTTTTCCAAGCTAGGATAAGTCTTTCCCACGGCAGGAAGGATGCTCGGCCTTCCACTAATTAAACTAAATAATGAAGAGAGGTAACTTAGCGCCTTTGTTTCTAGTTTCCTTATAAGACATGTCCAATTTGCTTAGATTACTATTCAACTGTCTACAAACTACATAAAACCAGGAATGAGCCGACTGCACAAAAAAAGTTACAAAAAAAAATATATCTAAAGTCAATTGTATCTTACAAGCACGACATCAAGACGAAAACTCCGGAAACCTACCATAATAAGTCTATCATTGCAATTTATCGAGCTTCTTACTCAAATTTTCGAACATATTTTTAAATTTGTCCATGCGATCCTTAATGCCTCCAAGTCGCTCCAAGCCCTCATCCGACAAATAGCTAGCGCTGGAGCTTACCGAGCTGCTACGACTCCTTTCTAGGCTCCTTTATATAGTTCTACCTCTTCATGGCCTTTCCAACGTCTGTGCCGTATTAGTTTCCTTAACGGACTCGACTACCTTCACAGATTCAACCGCCCTGGGACGCTTGGCTCTCTTCTCCCAGAGTATTGTGAGTCCTTTGTCGTTATAGAAATCCTCTATTATTCTATCGGCCCGCGCGGAACCCTAGATCTTTCTAAATACTGTTCGATTAAAATACTTGTGCGTTCCATTTTTGTACTTGACCTAAATACCGATTACTAGATATACCCTTAAGCTATAGCCAGGCTTAACTGTTATGTTATTAATCTTAACAAAGCCTATCTTATCGGCGGTACCGTATTTGTATTTTTTAGTCCGGATATTAACGCGTTTGCTTTTAGGAAGCTACTTAAAATAGCCATTTATTGCCTTCGGACCAATTATCTCCAAATCTTCGAATACTATTAAATTCTCGCCTTTCTTTTTGTCTTTCTTTTTAATTAGAAAGAAGTATTGGTTTATACTCTTTTCCTAGGCTACTTTACTAGTCCTTTTGTAGGGTTGTATTACATAAATTTCCTCTTCCTTTGTAGTCAAGCCGGGCCTCTAGTTTGTTAAAATAGTTAATGATAACTTTAGCTGCTCGGGTCCGCTAGACCCCTTTTTAGCTAGCTTTTCCTTCTTCTGTTTCTCTAATCCGTTTCTTCCTTTTTTCTTCCAAATTATATTTTATCTTCTTTTTGGCTTCCTCCATCTTTTCTTTTACGGTTTCTTGCATTAAGAGATCTTGCTTAAATATCTAAGCACCGGGATAGTGATTTTTATTACAATACTCATTTGACTCTTTTTCTACCCCTTTGGCTCCCTTAAGAGTCTCTTAGTCCTCCGCAATCCCTTTAAGGCGGGCTACAAGTGGGCGGACGTCTTAATAAAATTTCAAAGTAGCCTTATAATTAACAAGCTATATATTTGTGTCTTTCTGCTCTTCCTCTTTATTCTTCTCCTTAATCTTGTTATTAATAGCGTCTAGCTTTTTTTTTTATATATAGAAAGATTTCGGATTTTGCTGCAGTTGGTCTATTAATAGTGTTACATCCTTATACTAGCCTAAAATAATCTTAGTTGGCTTTGGATTTTCTATTTCTACCCCTTTTACTGGGGATCCGTTTTTATCGTCTAGCACGTCGGGATCCTTGTCGCCGAAATTTAATACTTTCTGGTATATACTCTCCCTGCAGCCCAATTTATCTCCTACGGCTTAGACCACTACTCTAATTAGTATTTAATAAATTAGGGTTAAAAACAATTACTTACTGTTCTATGCCTTTGTAGCGTTTTTGTCCTTGTTGTATTTAGGATGAACCTTGATGCCATAATTGTATATAGTACTCTCAACGGCCGCTATCTCCTCTATCGTAGTGTTATAGTCTCCTTTAATTCTCAAGATCTTGTAATACTTATCTTGTCTATAAGACAAAACTTCTTTTAAAATTTTAGCTTACTTTACTACCTTATTATTAGTCCCACCATTATTAGTTTTAGTAGACGATTGCGGCTCTTTATTCTTAGGAGATTGGCTCTTAGGCGATTTCTTAGCCGCTTTCGCTGCCTCTAGTTCCGCTTATCGTCTTTTTTCTGCTTTAATTCGACCGTTATCTACCTCTGGAGTCCCTTCTAGGGTATGTAGGCCAGTATTCTGGACTGCTTTGCCAGTTCCTAGCTTGTTATTGGTCCCCGACTTAGTTGCATAGGGATTCTACTAACTAACCAGGCTTGCAGAGAGGCTATCGACACTTGGATTAGTTAAGCCTATAATGAATTAATTAACTGGTCTATATTCTTAGGGGCCACTGCGTCTATAAGTATCCCATCGCGAACACCTGGCCCACTTCTAGTCTATCTTTTCTGTCCTTAAGGGCCTATAACTAGGACAACAAACTAGAATAATTCTCTAATTCCAAGATCTGGGCCACAGAAACGCAAACATTTATCTCTACGTTGTTCCCACTTCGCTATCTCGGAATTAGATCTCTTGCTCGCTATAAGTACTGCACTTTTCAAAAACATAATGGTAGTATGGCCACCAGATATAGTAGCCCTTTCGCTACCGAGATACACTTCGGAGGTTACCATTAAAATACAGATAGGTGATTTTTCAGGTTTTAGGATCATTAGTCTAACGAGTGCTCTATTAAACCGATTAACTATACAGGCTATAATACCAACAGAAAATTATACCTGTGTCATAAATAGTATTGCCGAAATTACTCTAGCACATCTAGGCCAGGCACAGTGCTGCTACTAAACTTTCCCCACTCCACCACCTTATCAGCAACAGGCCCACTCAAAACACCTTCACAGATAGAGATTGGCCTGTTTTTTGGGCAATGCCTTCAATAAAGGGATCCTAATGCTATTAATTTTATTCCTTCTTCTCATCCAGGTTGCGGCATTAGTTCTTGGTTAGTATTGACAAGTTATATTGGAGACAGTCTTGAGGGTAGAGAGCAGGAATATAAGTAACTAGTCTAAATTTAGTACGTTTATTTCTTCCCAATTCTGGGCCTCTCGATCCCAGTTTTGGGCCATCGTGTCTTAATAAACAAAGGCGGCTGGCATCTACTAAATGTTATCTACTCCCAAACTCTCCCACTCGCATACGTAAATTTATGTTCTTTGGATGCGGCTGCGGATTTGGCTGGCCGAAGAAAGGCTCTAATGAATTCGACGATCCCCCTACTCTTATCAAAACAATTAAAGACTATTCGCCCACGACTGGAACGGCAACTCTAGCGCGTTTCTTTAAGTCCAAAGAAGTTCATATCGATAAGTTAATGTCTTTATCCTCAGAGTCTATGGTAAAGTCAAGGGCGAACTGCGAACTGGAAGGCACTCGCGAAGACAGCTTGGAAGCAGACCGGGTTCCAGAAAAGCAGGCGGGAAGAAACTAACTTGGTGCCGAAATTTCCACTTCAAACTATGCTCTAGATTCTACGCTAGAAACTACATCAATAAAACCCTTTCATTTGAATACTCAGATACATATTATGATTGTTGCCAGTATAAACTTTCAGTAGGATGGAGATTTTGTTTCGCCAGTGGCCCATTTCTGGGCCAGGCTAGGTGTCCGGTTCCCAGCTCCGCGTCTTCGTGGTCCTTACACAATTCTTTGCAGCCACTCGTCTTGGACCCTCAGCCGGATTTTGAGTGCTCGTCTCATGGCTGATTCAGGCGCCAAAGAGCTCTAGGCTTGCGTACTATCATAATTGAGCTGTTTGTGGCATCGCCAGAGAGGTGTGGAGGGAACTTACATCCGACGCTGCCGTCCGTAGCATCGCGAGAGAGGTGTGGCGGGAATTTATACCCCAGGCTGCCGTCCGTGGCATCACGGAACAGGCGTAGAGGGAACTTACATCCGACGCTGCCGTCCGTAGCATCGCGGGAGAGGTGTGAAGAAAAATGGAAACAATAGTGCCGTTCGTGGCATTGTAAGAATTTGTCTATCGTGTTCCGAGATGCCATCTCTCACTCTGCGCGAAAGAGTATTACGAGCACGATGGCGCTGACTATGGTGTTATCTATGTTCTTGCCGTATTATCAGCCTACAGCGACAGCGATTCGTCTAGCCAATGTCTCAACGTCATTCAAGTAGACCCTGCAATTCAATGGCAACTTTTGGGCCATTTCTCGAGCACCGCCCCCGGAACTCTCTATTTCCATGCAGGGGGATTGCGGATCTTACCGTCCCGCTGACAACGCAAGGGTATGGGTAGGGTACCTTGCATTAGCACTGAGACAATGAAATTGGCTCCCGCCTGGTCGCCCACAACTTTATCCCAACTTCTTGTCAAGGCGCTTAAAATAACACCGTGCTTAACATTTGCTCAAGGTTAATGAACTCGGTAAAGAACCAAAAAACTGGTATTTACTATCTACGAACTATTTGATTGCTATTTATGGATTAGAGTGGACTAGGCTTAAATGCTGTGCGAGATTGATAGTTAGCTACAGCAGCGACTTGAGGCTCCTGCTGTGGCAGAGGATTTGGTGTTTGTGGAAGTGGTCCAGCAGCGATGTTAATATCAGAGCACGTCGTATAATATTCGTCCTTTCTATCTGGCAACCTAGGAGAGCCTGGCGCTGTTGGCCACTGCCAAATCTAATATATTGTGTATGTAGAATCTATGGTGGCATTTGTAGGAATCACAACGTCGGTTTTGCACTATTATTTGTCTACGGATCCGGGCTATCCTTTAATAGGGCTTGGAAACTGTTCTTGACGGGCGATAGATATATTACCGTTATTAATTTGATAGCATCTACTATTATTAAAGTTCTAAGCGGTCAGTAGTCTTCCTTGCTTATTCTCACTAGTGCCGTCTCTTGTCCATTAAAGAATATCTATTAGCAGCTTATTATTGTTCGGTTTACTAGTTCCAAATACGTAAACGGGCCTAGCACTATTGGGTTTTCCGGGCTGGTTTTCCAGTAACGTAATATGCCTATTCTTCAGGTACTTTATTGCAATATGTACTCTAGGCAATACTATAAAACGTGGATAGTTATCTGTTTAATTTACGCTTTGCTGTGTTGGTGTATATAACTAATTAGAGCTATTAACTCTTATTCTCCTAGAAGCTAAAGGCGGTAGAAGATATATTATTATATTACTGTTAAAGCCAACACTAGAGCAAGAAACGTAGCGGCAAGGATAACTGTTACTGCCATTAAATAAGCTGTTCTGGATTATAGTAAGTTGCTTATTCCAAGTATAGGCGAAAACTTAACCGAATAGAAGAACTGTCGAAAGTAGCAATTTTGTAGTAGCCATAATAACGATTGCCGAATAATTAGAAAAGTGCGAGATAGTGTTCTAAATATTAACTAGGGTGGGAACGATTAGGAACGGCTAGGATCTAAGGTGGCCTAAAACTGGGCCACCCTAAATCTTCCCTGTAGGTTGCATACTGCTGCCTCTGTTTAGGCCCATTTATAGGACACTACTATTAATAGCTTCTAATTATATATATGTAGCGCAAACTGTCCTAAGTTTAAACCGCCAAAAACTCGCAGGTTTGTAAAGTAATTACTTAGTAACTATATTTTTATATATACTTAGTATTTTTCTATTGGATTTTCGACTTTTTTTGTTAGTGCCGCACCTCTATATCCCGATATAATAGATACGGCGGGTGGAGGGTTACCTAATACAATACTTCCAAGTATAGTATCTAAAAGTAGTATTAAGGAGATTTAACTTACACAATTTCTTAAGAATTTAGAAGTAGAATTCTTTACTATAAAGATTATAAATATTATAGACTATAGAATAACCGGCTATTTAAATAACTCTACAGAAATTATTAGCAAGATTACAGTGGTAGGTATACTTCTAGGCCCTTAGACTATATACTAACATCTATATAGTAAGAAGAGGTTTATTTACCGCAAGAGTCTTAGCACTCTTCTTAATGCCTACAAAGCCGCTACAATCCCACTTTGCAACTACTTATTCCCGGTAGCTTCAACTAAAGACTTTTTCCAACTTGCTAATTTTATAGGTTTGGCGGATATTAGTGCAACTATTAGGCTCTCTAAACGCCTTATATTAACTAATTCTATACTTGTAAGACTAGTAGCATTAATCTTAATAGTTAAAAGCTAGTATAACGCTTTTTTTTACTATATATAAAGCGAGGTACCTAATTTAGCTTTTTTTAACACTAGCAGTCATAATATATAAGCGTATAATATAGCTCTTTTATTTATTATCTAGGGGTTATATCTTGTCGAGGTCCCTGTGCCTGTATTACTAAAACTATATAAAACCTAGTAATAACAAGCAACTATGTAGTACACGAATGGTACGAATGGCACGAACGGCATAATACTATAATAGTTTTCTTAGGATCTAATACAATTGCCCTTTATTATTAAAGAAGGTAAATAATTACTAGTTGGCTAAGTTAATTAAGTAAACCTACTAACTTATATACCCTTAAGTGTTACCTTATAAGAAAAGGGTACATTAAGTGTACCTTAAAAAATAAATAGAATTGCTTTTGCCGTAATAAAAACGTAGTAGTATAATAATGTTATAATTTTGTATTTAGAATATTAGTAGGTCCCTTTATAGTACCTATATTCTAAAGTAATTAGTATAGAAAATAAAGTAAGTAGAGTTAATAAAGTTATAGGTTATAGTTATATAATTTAGTGTTATAGAGTTATAATTATAAATAATAGCTAGAAGAGTATTAATAATTAGAACTAGTTTTTAAGAATATATAGCTAGTTAAATTTGGTCTTATATTTATAATATATTATATAATCGTATTCCTTGTTTTTTTAATTTGCTAACTATAACTTTCTTTAGAATACTACCTACTTATCTATTTAATCTTCTTTTTGCTAGCTGCTTTCTCTATTTCTCTTTGGCGGGAAATAATACTAGTATTGTATTCCGTATATATATGTGACGGTACTGCCGTCACATGCGCTACGCCGTGCGCGTAGCTAATGTTATTTTTTTTACCCCGCTCCAACACTCCCTATATAGATTCGTCCCAGCCGTATTCCTGTAGAGTTCTCTAGCAATCCTTTTAAGTCCTTATGATAGCTGTACGTAGCTATTAATATATTCGAATTTGATACTTATTTATCTAGCGTTCGATGCATAATACATCGTCGTTATAATATTAGGATTACTCGCCCAGCCCGACGTTGACGATAGCGTAAAGTTATGGCGGACTCTTTACGAAGAGTTTTTAGCGTACCTAGCCAGCTAGCCTACTAGCCAGCCAGCCAGCCTAGCTAGCCTAGCTAGCCAGCTAGACTCCAGATTTAGATCCGTCTTCTATTTGCTCTGACAGCTAGCTAGCTATATCCAACTAGTCAATTTTTCTCCTGCTAGTATAGTAGCTGCAGCGGCAGCTCCAGAACTAGCGTACCGAGACTAAGTTGTTCCGATTAGACCTTAACCTGCGCCGACGTACACTAGCCTTCCTAACCCTCCTCGATATGTCCGTAAGCCTCTTCTGTTACAACTACCTCCGGCAGTCCTAGTAGGCTTCCGCCCTATACCTCCGCCAGTCTGCCATAACCCGAGGGAACAGCAAAAAGCCGTCCAGCGCTTTTCCTATACGTTAAAGGAGGAGGAGTCTCTTGTTGCGTACCTTGCACGCTTTGAGCGGTTTGCGTACGAAGCAGATGCTACCTCCTAGCCAGAAGTCTTACACGTTATGGCTCTCTACCGTGGCCTCCGTTCTGTCCTCCGTCGGTCTCTTGAAGAATTAAACGACTCCCTGTTTAGCCCATTGTATAGCGAGTACGTCGAGCTTGTTCAAGGTTATAACCGTCGCTCCCGCTATCCGCAATTAGTTTAGAAATCCGCCTACTTGTTCTCTGCCTGCTCGTTCTCTACCTACTTGTTCTCTACCTACTCATCCTCTGCCTGCTTATCCTCTGCCTACTTATTCTCTGCCTGCTCGTCCTCTACCTACTTGTCCGCCTGCTCGTCCGCCTGCTTGTCCGCCTGCTCGTCCACCTACTCGTCCGCCTACTCGTCCGCCTGCTTATCCTCCACCGCCTCTTTGCGATCCTTGTCCTCTAGGCGCCGCCCTTACCGACTAGAAAAGGACCTTTGCCTCTATTGTGGCGCATATGACCATTAGATCTCTTGACTGCCCACTCTCTTAAGCGAACTCCTGCCTACCTACTACGCCTACCCTGTTAGATTAGCCTCTGAAAACCATAGCTAGAAGCGAGCACCTAACGGCACTCCGCGTAGCTTCCGCTGCCTAAAAGTGGGGGTACTGTGACGGTACTGCCGTTACATGCGCTACGCCGTACGCGTAGCTAATATTATTTCTTTTACCCCGCTTTAACACTCCCTATATAGATTCGTCCTAGCCGTATTCCTGTAGAGTTCTCTAGCAATTCTTTTGAGTCCTTATAACAGCTGTACGTAGCTATTAATATATTCGAATTTGATACTCGTTTATCTAGTGTTTAATGTATGATACATCGTCGTCGTGACAATATATAACTATTATTCTATAGAACCTTGTACTTAATATAGGAACGTAAGCTATACTGTATGTATTAAAATATAAAGTTATAATTAGTATATAACTGCCTATATTAGCAGCTAGGTTTAATATACTAGTAGAACTCTAGATTATTAAAAAGTAATAAGTAGAGAACTAGGGCCTTATACTACTTATATACTTTTAGGGTAGTAAATACTTTAATCTCTATATAGTTAAGTTGCTTATTGTATTAAGGGCACGTTAGGCTACTATAACCGCTGCTTTTAAGATATAACGATATCTATAATAAAATATAAGGGCGGTAAGTCTATAGTAGGTAGCTATAAGCGACTATAATAGATAATAGAAGGGAAACTCTTATAATAGTATTAATAAGAATAGTATTAATATAAATTACGTAATAAAAAAACTATTTCCGAAACAATAATAAATAAAGTAGTATTGTAAAAAGTATACTAGCGCCTTTGTGCTTTTCGTTTTTTATTATTAACCCCTTTAGTAAGGCTAGGAATTTTAGGGTAGTATATAGTTAACTCTTCTTTTTTGGCCTAATATACTTTAACATTCTTTAAAGACTACCCTAATACTATTATAGAAGCCTTGTTATTACTTAGTATAATTAAATTGTTTAGTCTAGTTTTATATTAGGAAATACTATAAATCTCTACTAAAGTACTTACCTTAACTAGTTTCTTTTACGCCCTTTATATTTAACGTGGCGCTACCTAAACTATAAGAAATATTAAGTCTCCTAGTTAAACAATTATAAAGAGGTATAGTTACTTAATAAGATTAAAGAATACTTTTAAAAGCACTAAGTAAAATAGCTATTATTCTAATAGTATCCGGGAACGAAGTAGCTTTAAGAAATATAATAGTATAAAGAATAAAGTCCTTTTATAGCCTATTAAGTCGGGCTATAAGAATAGCGAGAGTACCTTTAAGTAAATTTAGATAGAAAGGAATAGAAAAATATAAAGTGATAATAGTTTAAAGAATTTATAGCTATAACTAATTTTAATTTACTCTATAAGTTCTAAGTAAAACTAGTAGTAAAACTTCTAAAGAATACTAATTTAGTATTTTTTATAATATATATAGCTTTATAAAATACTTAAAATTATCTAAAGCTATATAAACTTATAATAGGTAAAGCCATTTTAGTAGCTAGGTAGCCGTGGTCTAAACGTCGAACTCTGTAAAAGCTTAAGCCTAGGCTTCTATATAAGTACGAACTAAAGCAGCCTATTTATACAATTTAGCCTTACGAAGCCTAGAAATATATATTTATTAGGTTTACCTTTATTAATACTTATTTATATTCTATTTTACTAGCGCTATAAAACTAACGACTTATTTTAACAAACTACTATTCTTAAATTTACTAGTAACTATAAGGGCTTAGTCTTTTATATAGCTATATTCTTTTAAATTCTAGATAAAGGCCACTAATATAAATACCTCGGTAGTATTATACTTATATAGTTATTTGTCCTTTAATAGTATAGCCCCTTAGTTTCTAACGTAGCTTATATAGAGACTACTAATAAGACTACTTATATATAGCTTACTAAACTCTAAATATTCTTAAGTTTAAAAAGTAAGAACGTTTACGAAATAGGTATACTACTTCCCTCTTTAAGAAACTATTAACTAACCTTATATTAGAGTCTTTCCCTAAAGTTACTTTTACTAAATTTTCTATTAAGACTAGTAAATTAGGCATAAGAGCCGAGTTATTCCTAAAATTCTAACTTTTTGCTAGTAGTTTAGGGTATTAATTATACTAAGCCTTATCGAATTTACGTTAACTTATTTAAATGTTTACGGCGTCGCTAATTTTGTTATTAATATTGCCGTTATAATTCCTCTTATAGAAATACTAGGCTTTATAGCTAACTAACTTTCTTATTATCTTAGAGAAATCTTTAAAGGTTTACTAGTTACTATATTTATATAAGTAACTTAATTAAAATAAAAGTTTAAAAAGCTATTAATAAATAAAAAAATACCCTTAATTTTTTTTTTTAATTTTAACTTTTTAGAACTAACAAGTTAATATAGTCTAAGTATTACTTATAGAAAGTGTTGTGTTTAATACTCTCCTTGTTTAGGGAATAGTATTTTGCGTAGTATATAAGTCCCCTAGAAAGATATTTAATAAATATATTACTTAAGCCTTACTTATTTAGTTTACTCTTTGTGTTTCGGCACTATAAGTAGTTAAAAGCTTTCTATTACTTAACGGTTAGTTTTTATACCTCTTTAAAGTTATTCTACTAACTACTCTAAGGTATAATAAAAGGAGTAAGGGGAGCTTTCTATAGAATTTCAATAATCCTAATACTTAGATACTACTATTACTTCTATCTCTAGCTTAAGTATTAATCCGCACTATAGAAAGCCGATAAGGAATTATATTTAACCTAAAATACTAGTGTCTAAGAGATATAAGCAAGAAAGTAGCCGGAACTTATAGCTTTAGTAGCTATAATATTATTAATTCTACTAATAGTTCTTATTTCTTTTTTTTCGATTTCCTTGTATTTAGGTTTAGTATAGTACTAGTAAAGATTCTAGTCACTTTTATAGGTTTAATTATAATTCCTATTATTAAAAACATAGTAAAACACTAGATAACCCTTAGTAAGGTATATACTAAATAAATAGATTTTATAATAGAAGTTGCGCTTAGGTTTACTATTTAGGTTGTAAATTTTCTATTCCTAGTTATTATACTTATTGCTTATATAATAAAAGTTATAGATATAACCCTTAATTTTAATAAACTTTAATTTTACTCTTTAATTATATTATTACTACTTTGGCTTTAATTTTATAGGTAGAGAGAATTAGTAAGTTAAGTGGCTATTCTTTTAAATATTTTAAGCTAATAGAAATAGATTTATAGCTTAGTATTTTATTTATTCTTCTTTATATTATTATTAGCGTTACGGTGTAGTTTTACTAGTAATTAGCTTCGAGAATAGCTAATTAAATATCTATTCTATTAATATTTAATAAGTTTTAAACTTCTTTTTAATTATATCTACTAGTAAATTATATACTATTAGCTATTTAAACTATCTTTATTACCTATAAGTTTAATATTTTCTATATAGAAAGTATTTTCTTAGCTTTTTTTTATTATTTTTATTATAAGAATTTTTAGTATTATAGTTAATATAATACTAATCTAGGGTGTACTATAGTTTTGCTATAGAGAAAGTTGAATTTAGAGTAGAATAAATATTAGTACCTTTGTATAAGATATACTAATAACGCTTACCTTAGGCTATAGCTATCTTTTACACTAGTATAAGGCTTTAATTAGAGATTACTAGATAATATAGAGATAAATAGACTACTTTTATACGTATAAGTTCAATTTTACACTACTTATAGTAGTTCCCAAAGATAGTAGTGGCCTAAATATAGGCCACTTTATTAATTTCCTAAAACTAGACCACTTTAATCTCTTTAATACTACTTTTTTTATATACTATTTAATTATAAACTTATAGATATACTTTTAGTTTTTATTTAAGTTTTTTTTTTTTTTTTTTTTTT
>KV745285.1:0-27409 GCA_001692735.1 Lepidopterella palustris CBS 459.81
AAGAGGGTAGCTGTCGACCCAAATACGCGCTTTGCACAAATAGAGAATATACGGGCTGCTGTGGAGGAATCGAAGCGTATTGAGGCAGAGAGAGCTACCAAGAAGCCTCTATGGGACGCCCAAAAAGTAGCAGCAGCAAATGCAGCACTAGAACTTCAAGATATGTGCACCGAATGGCAATTGTAGCTTTGGTTGTTGTGTAATTAGATGTTTTCTACAATCAATTCTATTTCGGGAGGTGGCCAGGAACTAGGGTGGCCAGAAACCAGGGGGCCGAGCTTACCTCCAGAAATCAGAATGGGGAAGATCCCGTGGAAACTCCCGCTGGCTTGGGTAATTCAGATCCCCGCTTTGTAGTTTAACCCAGCTAACACTTGAGTCTCAGCCTCTTCCGCGCTTCCAACATATGACTGTTGCGGCTCGATACATATCAAGTTCTCTATCCAGAATGAATGTATAGATGTCGTCTACAGGCACACTCCCATTCATCGAGATCAATCTTCGCGTCATTTGGCTAAGCGAGAAGCTCCTCAATCTTCTCCCAAGTAAGCCTGATGCCTTAATTCTGCAACGCGTTCGATCCGATGTTGCCTTTCGACCTCTAGTCCTCCTTCTCTCCTTTTTATTATATTGTATTTGGGGAACAAGAGCGCTTACATCATCCTCCCAGAGTTCTGCCTCCATTTGCAGACGGGCCATATTCGAATACATCCCAACCATATATTGGACCCACAAGCAATTCTTCGTCGAAACGAGCCCAACCTAGCCTAAATGAGTCTGGATCACCGAAGAAAAAACGGCAAAAAAAGAATTCTGACGGAGCTGTCAACGAAGAACGTAATGAAGAATCGACAGTTTCGGCTTCTTTAGGACCGGAGATTACACCTACCGCACCGAATAAGAGACGATGAAAGAAAAATTCTAACGCAGCTCCCAACGGAACCGGTCATGATGAAACGCCTCTTCCGGCTCCTGTGAGACCAGAGATTTCACGTTAAGTTCCCAACTCGGTCGCGAAGACATCTGCGCCTTTCATAAATCTAGTTTTTCTAGGGTACAATTATCTTCTGACCATCGAACGACCTCCGCAACTCCGCCGGACCCGGATAAACTCAAACGCAAAGGGGCCGGAACAGGTTGTTTTGGATGTCGTCAGCGAAAGACCAAGTGCGACGAAACCAAACCATCTTGTAACCGTTGCACATAAAGGTCCGTTTCATGCCAATACCCGGATGCAGACAAGTAGTAGCTTCGATGGTTATGATATTTGAGTTTCTACATGCCGCGATTAAAAGGCTTAAGTCTAGACACCCACAATTCAAGGTCCAATCGACAACCGGAATTGTCGAATGAGGTTCAATCTCCTCGCCATGTCGATTTAATACGCCCACCCAGATCTGATTCCTTGAAACTACCTTGACTACGGATACACTACTGGGCAAGCCGAGCCTTCTCAACAACCGCTGCCGAATTACATGACTGTCTCTGCCTTTCTGTCATTATAGTTGGATGTATATTACTGTTACTGATAAAAAAAATACGTGTAATTGGAATCAGTTCATTTCACTACGCTTTTTCAGCAAATTGGTGGGACCCGACAAGCTTAGACTAATAGCTTTGCTGATTAACTTAGCAGCCAATACAAATTTCAGAATTCGTGTTGCGTCCATCCTCAAGACCCAAAAAAAGCCGCGCTCTTACTCTTGATCCATAGACTAGAGCTGATGATAAGCCTTTTTCAATGGTATATATAATGAGGGATGCAAACGAAATATGGAATTTGGCCTTCTAGGCCTAGGGGAATAGCACATTACATCGTTTTGGATGAAAAAACTTACGTTTCCGGATTTTGTGTAAATGCTGAAAAGCTTAGCGACAATTCTAGTACAAGCTTCGAACACAGGTCAGAAAGAGAATCCTCAAATGATTCAATGTCATATTAGGATAATTGCAGTTATTGCTGCCTTGGGACGTGGAGACCAAATCCTTTCGAGCGATTTGAAAAACCGAGCTGTTGGGAAATTACTAACATCACGACAGCCTCAAGCGCGTGTTCCTAGCCTAAACAAGACACGGTTCGGCAGCTCTATCATCAACATTTCATTCTGTTGACACTTAAAAGACACGTCCCAATCTCACTCAGATAATCATTTCGAAAGGAAAATCCGCTGCAAACCAGGGCAGATTCGAACCCCTACAGCCTCAACTCCATCTTATCTTTTCGATTTCGACGCGGTAACGTTGCTCGAACTTGCATAATAGGTCTTCGTAAAATGAAATTGAGGTGAGCGTGTATTCCTTTAGATTCTAGGGTCACTCATGTTGTCGATTTGAGTCCCAACAGTGTCGCAGACTGAGATCCTAGGTTCCGCGACGGTTAAAGGCAGGCCACGCGAAAGAGAAACATTCAATAAATCAGCCATCATACAAAATCCTTTCTATTCTTCCTGCACTAAGTACATACTGATCTCAGCATTGTTCACACGTGGAGCAAAATCCAAACGTTCATACGGCTGTTTTAAACTATATCTACCCCATGCCTAACAAATTGACATTTCATATATCTTTATTACTATTCCATCGATCTTCATCATGACGTACAACATGACAGACAGGCCAAAGATAGGATATAACTCTTCTTTGTTTGGCATGTGCTTATACATCCGTGCCGAAAATACAAGTCTCGAGTCCTCAATTCGGAAATCTCATTTCTTGATCCGGATCTCGCGCTCGATTTGCGGGTGGCCCATGTACCCCTGAATGAAAAATACACGGGAGAGCGGCCTGGGATCCACGAATGGTTTAGCCGCATACTACCCATCGCTACCGCAGAAATGCTGCCCCACTACAAAGGTCACGTTGACTAATACATCCAAAGCACAATGGTCGTAAAGAGGAGGAGGGTGCGTATATGGACCGCCTCGCCGTGGTCGTAATAAACCGTAGTTATTTTCTTGAATGCACTACCTCGAGTCCGAAATCTGGTGATATGGTTATAAAGATGCCAATCCACGCAGGATTCTGTTTGTTCTCCAGCGGATTTGATGGTGGGATTTGTTCTCCTATATCCTTTTGCCATGCGCGGTTATATCATTGCGTCGCTGGCATTGGCGCCTCTGGCACTGCACAAAAGTCGGCATGGGGTCAATGTACGGTAAGTTACGAAGACATCCAGACTAAGATTCAGAGTGCTAATTTTCTTTCCAGGTGGAGTCAATGGGTATGCAGGACCGACTACGTGCATTCCTGGCTTTTACTGCGACTATAACAATGAGTGGTATTCGCCGTGTCTGCCTGGTATCGGCAGGATTTAGATACCAGAACTGGAGATGCGATGAAATTAACATTATATATTCGATGGAATCCACAAATGCAGCCGGATCATCAAGCGCTGCTGCGACGACGCAAAGTTCTTCCTCACCGGGTCAGTACCATTACCACAAAGTAACAGGCCTTCCTTAACAAAACCCAGTTTCAACCACCGGCGATAATGGTAACTCGATCGACAGAGGTTCCAGCCCGTAGATAACTGCCTACCCAGAGCGAACGCCGCGCTCACCAAATTATCTAGCCAGGGTGAGATCAACATCGTGACGGGTGTGGGATGACAAGGAGGCAACTGCGGCGGAAATACCAAAGCCGTCAGCTCCATCAATTGCCCCTCTCTATGTCTACATAACGGTCCTCTGGGCGTTCGCTACGTTGGCGGAGATACCACATTTCCTGCTGGCGTCCAGGTGGCCTCAACTGAGGACATCAACCTCATGAACCAGCACGGCGCCGCTCTAGGCACCGAGCCCAAAGAACTAGGAGCCCACGTGCAGCTCGGCCCTGTTGCCGGTCCACTTGGTAAATACCCCATGGAGGCCGCAATGCGGAAGGCTTCTCATCGGATCCTTATCTAACCGGCGGACGCAGTTAAGACGAATGTAGCTTCTTTCACCTATTTTATAATAGAGTTAACGGTTCTTGTGCTTGCGAGAGCGACAAGGCTATCAACTGTTTATTAAAGAATGAGCTGGATTTCCAGGGCTATGTTATGTTGGATTGGGACGTGCAACATATTACTAAAGTGCCAATAGTGGTTTGGACATGCCGATACTTGGAACCGACTTCAACATGGGGAATATTCTTTGGGGTCTGATACTCGCGGGCAATATTAGCAGCGGTGCTATAGCTTAATCGCGTGTTGATGACATGGACAGGAGGATTCTAGCCGTGTGGTATTTGGTGGGCCAGGATGGAGAATACCCAGCTCTGGGTTTCAGCTCTTGGAGTATCAAAACTCATGACGTTCAAGCGACGTATAAGGTTTTTGCCAGGGCGACTGCGAGGGACGGTATTGTCCTACTCAAGAATGCTAACAACGCATTACCAGTATAGAAGCCGGTTAGTTTGGCTATCATTAGGCAAGATGCATTCAGAACCCTTCTAGTATCAATTCATGCACGGATCGCAATTGCGAAACTGGTATGATTGCCATGGGCTGAGGATCTAGGGTATAGAGTTCCCGGTACGCCCTCTGATACTTCATCTTTCTCATTTCTGACTTAATCGCAGTACGTCGTCGCGCCGCTGGATGCGATCAAAATGCAAGCTTCAGCGGATGGCACAACCATCACAACCTCGACTCCGGACTCGACAAGCTCTGCCGTGGCTGCCGTTTTAGCAGTCACAACCGCCATTGTGTTCATCAACGCCGATTCCTGTAAAGGCTATATCACAGTCGAGAACAACGCCGGGCGATCGCAACAATCTGGATCCGTGGCACAGAGGCAACGACCTTGTAACCGCGGTTGCCAAAGTCAACAAGAACACCCAGTAGTCATCATAGTGTCGGTCCACTGATCCCCGAAAGTATCCTCGCGCTTCCTAACGTGGTGGCGGTTGTCTGGGCGGGAATATCAGGGCTGGAGAGTGGCAACGGGCTGGTGGACGTGCTGTATGGGTTTACGTCTCCGGGTGGTAAACTACCATAAAGCTACGCCGAAATATTGTAAGTGTATTATCGGCATTTGGACAAGAATGGCGTCACGCCGCGATAAGAGTTTCGGTTCGAGCTGTGTAAGTTATTAAATCGTCTTCTCTTGATATAGATGTTTGCTATGGTGAGAAATTTCGCTAAATAGAAGTAGCAACCTACTCCAGTCTCACCATCTCCTCATCTGCCACCGCCAGCTCAGCCTCCAGCTGCAAAGCTCCCAGCGGCGCCAGCAACCTATTCGACAGCATCGCGACCACAACGGCGACCATCAAAAACAGTGGAAACCTCACAGGCGCTGAGGTCGCACAGCTGTACATCTGGGTCCCATCATTAGCCCCTGTGACAGCGCCGAAGCAGCCGAGCGGGTTCAGTAAGCTACGTCTAAGTACTAGCGTGAGCAGCACGACTACTTTCTAGTTTCGGACAGAGGATCTGTCGTATTGGGATGTTGCGAGGCAGCAGTGAGTTGTGCCAAGCGAAAGATTTAGCGTGGAGGTTGGAGCGAGCTCGAGAGATGTTAGGCTTGATGGGACGTTGACGGTGTAGAGGGACAGGGACTACGAGAGGATAGCTGTTGGGGATTAGTGTGTTTTCAAGGATAAATAGTAGGGTTGTTGATTTCGGTGTATATATTTTGACGATTTGGAACACGGGTACGTATTTGAAATGAGAGGATTTGAAGTGTCGGTAATCAGTGAGTTCTCTAGTCATAGTCGCACAAAAGCAACACGAGCTTTGATATTTGGCCGTGAAAGTCTTCGACGGCTTCACCACTTCTCAATTATCATCAATTTCTCTAAATGCAGCTCGAACTTTCTCACACCAGCCAATATGTGTCTATGTTGGTAGTCACGTGTTATTCCAGCCTAGCCCGTCCCTCACTATCCACCATTAGGTAAACTACATGAAAGCCTCTCGGCGGGATCACACAGGTGTAAAACATCCTCTGTTTCCTTCGCCCGATTAACGTCGTCACGCTAGTGGGCGCCATAAATCGCAGTCCCATCTGCAAGCCTCGTTCCATAATGGCTAGGCTTAGGGATGTGTCAGCTAGAGCAGCAGCTGATGCGAATCATGGAGAAGGAACTGAAGATTGCATTGAGAGGGGACTATGTCCTATATACTAGAGAGATAGAGAGAGAGAGCTATTGGACCCCCTGGTAGGAGTGGCTCATGATGATACAGGTGATGAAACTAGAGCTGTAACGCTGTAGCCAACGGGACGATTCGACTTGCCCCTCTATCCCTATGCAACAATATTTGCATTAGGAATGGTTTCACTCGTTTCTTGTAGATTATAGAAGCTCAAGTTCGGGGTGCTGAATGACTTCTCTCTGTTACCTTACCTGATTTTCAGTCCATCCAAGCTTAAGGTTACCCATCTGTCCTATATGATCATCCAAGATTCGTTCGCCAATGGAGGCACCGCTTCAGCGGGTGTACCGAGGTACGAAATGAAGTTTCGGCATTGTGACAGATCTGACATTAGAGTTTAAATGTTACTTAGCATAGCATGGATATTTTCCACGTGCACCAATGATTGTGTTCATGTGATTCGACATGGCACCACAAATGCATTGTGTGAAAATGTCGAGTGAAATAGAATACTCTTCAAGCTCTTGCGCGGATTGTACATATATTGTACATATTTTTTTATATACCAAACAACTACTACAAGTACCGGAACCTATTTTACTCCTGACACTCTCCTCGACCAGGACCTCCAACCTACACCCTAGCTCTGCAGCATCTAAAACGTGAAACATTTTTAACCAGCTGCGGCATCTACTTCATTGCAGACACCTTTGAGGAGACGCTGAGGCGGCGAGCCTTGATGGCCAAGTGCCACCCCGACATGGTCGCAAAGAGCCTCATATGAGAGCTCTCAAAGCTTCCAAAATTTATCCCCCAGCCTGACTCCCTGGTCTGCTACGATGTCGTGCTGCTGAAGCGGGCTGAAATATGGTAGATGGTGCTGGCAGCGATGGACACGATGCCTGTCGAGCTGACGAATGGCGTCAGATTGCTCTCTATGGAGCCAAGGTCCGTTTTTCGCTTCCGCGGTAATTTCGGGAGTTCGAGGAATAGTCGTCATGAGCGTTTTTCCGTGACAAACAAAGTTGTTACCGGCAGTGCGGCTAGATCTAAGGAAGGCTTCCGTGATAGGATATCGTTCATATATATATTCGAACCTGGAGAATTGCTGCAGAGTCTCGAGGTCGTGATTTAAGGGCTAGCGAGTCAAGGCATATTACACCGAGTTCTTTGTCGTCCGACTTTCTGGCGGGGGATTATATGCAGGCGTATGCGCGGGTTTGGGCGCAGATGCAGCACTTGAAAATAAAGCCGGTAAGTGGAGAAGAAATATTAAGACGCATGGAAGATATCGAATGGGGGATTTATGAGGCGGACAAAGTCCCGAACGAGTGCGTAAAAATGCTTTTTGGAGATATGGAAAGCAAATAGCGATGCCGCTAGCTATGCTGCAATTGTGGTATTACTGATGACACAATTTATAATTGATATGAACGTAGATAGGGGCATGATTGGGGATAATGGTCATGACGGGCAACATTGGTAAATGAATGGAGGTATACGCCGGAGAGTAGCCTAGAAATCGAGGAAAAAGCATTAAGCTCATCTGCCCAGACATCATTTCAGAGACCTGTGGTAAATACGATTAGCAAATATTAAAGCTATAAAGCGAGCAAGCTTCTGCAGCCTTTGTTGACCGTGCTTTTGTGAAACTTGAGGGAGTTTATATACTCAGAAATTGCTTCTTATGAATATGAGTGCTTCCTGATGCTATTTTTTCGTTATAAAAGTTTCATAGGATGCGAAGCGATATGCGGGAGGCCCTGGCACCCATTTTGTGGGTTGGCAAGCTCCACTGCAGGTACATTGCCGATTGTTGCACGATGGAGCTGATCAATAAGTCAATTGATAAGTTCAATTTTTGAAGAGCTCAACTCCACCCAAAGCGTACCGCAAATTATAACTCCTTGTAACGTTTTCTAATGTTCCCATGGTATAACTTTCCCATCCGCCACTGCATAGATTTTTAAACCGGAGAAGTATGAGCTGAAGCCTGGCTACGTTTAGACCAGGCAGGCGGCCTCGTTAATGATTCCTAAAATTTTTCTTTTGGTAGAATAGATCCGTCCGCGAACTTCCTAAATTGATAATCTTCGGACAGCCGTCCCGGTCTTTCTCAAGTCGCGTGCACTCGAAACAGTAGAAAGCGTCAGAAATGCCCTATTCAGAATGAAGTATTAGTCTCTATACCTAATTTAAAATTTGAAATACTTTCAACTCACCTCGCCACCGCATACCACACACTTATTCTGATAGTTTCCAAAGGAGCATTCATCGCAGATTCTCGCGAGAGTGGTGGGACGCACGTAGCTGTCGCAAACAGGACACTTTCCGTCACATTTGTCGCAAAGACGCCCGATGGCAATGCCGGCCTGCTTGCGGCACATAACCAAATCCCTAGGATACGGAGGTCAGTGGAAGTTCTTCAGATACGAACGCGGGGTAAAGACTTACGGATGGTGGCGAGACATGTTTGGAAGTGGCTTTTGATGTGAGTTTACAGCTTTCTGAAGAACGGAGAGGGTAGATTGTTGCTTTGAGTGCTATCTCAGGTCGTCGCAAAGAGTAGATGGAGAGGACAGTGGCGTTGAAATGAAGTAGAACAAAGATGTCGAAGTGAACTTCCATACGCTTCGTGATTGATAATTACGATTATCTAAGCGAGCTGCAGGGGTAGGTGGGCCGTTTTCTAAACCCCCGAACTCTCAAGACAGAGCTCAGGCTTCCTCAATCATCACAGCTTTAAACATGGCAGACGATCAACCGTAAATAGATCCATATCCTCGTTCTCCATCCTACATTTCAACTAACAATGTCCAGTTCTATTGCTTCAGCCGTTGTACTACCAGAAACCCAAGAATCACTACCCCGACCAGCATCACCTCCTAATGGAATAAAACGTCGACAGTCTTCAGTTTCGGAGCAGGATGGGAAGCGTCGACGACTCAGTACAGAAGGATATAATGAAAGCCGGCGAGACTCTACCTCCAATGCAGCAGCACCAGACAGAGGAGTAGAAAGGCGCCGGAGCGACAAGCATGATATCGATGCAGTGGAGCGGAAACGTGGCAAAAGACTCTTTGGAGCAATGCTGGGTGCTCTCTCACAAGGCTCATCCACAACAGCGCAGAAACGCCGGGCGGATATCGAGAAGAAACAGCAGGCCAAGCTCAAGCTCCAAGCCGAAGAACTTGATCAGAAGAAGAGGCAGCGGCTCGATGAGATCATGGCTTCGAGGAGGAAGGAGCAGAAAAAATTCGATGAAGAATCGGTAGGTGCTGTCGATCCTTAGCTAGCGACATATCAGTAACCCTGCATGTATAGATGCGAATACGGCACTCCAACCTCCTCGACATGGCTCATTTCCTCTATACCAAGACAGAACCTAGACTAGTACGTGTCGTCACTGTGCATGGCGCATTTATAGTTGTATATTCACATGTTTCATGATACTAATTTAATCCCTAGTACTACAAGCCTTGGGAACTGACACTGGAGGAGGAAGATCGAATCAACACGCAAGTCGAGGAAGCCCAAGCCAAGATTGACCAGGAGCTTGACGATTTCGAGAGACAGCGAGAAGAAGAGCGGAAACAAGAGGGTTCGAGTAAAGAGGATATGGATATCGATAAGGAGCCACCACGAACAACAACACCGGTGGGTTCAGTGCCTTCGGGAGATGCCCTAGAGGTCCCTGTCAAACAGAACGGAACTACTGATCATAGTGCTTCACTATCGAATAACCACACTCCGAACGAGAACGGGGAACGGGAAGAAGCGAACGTGGCTGTGAATGGCGAAGAAGGGAAAGGCGACGAGGTGCAGCCGAGCAACGAGACTATGACTGCGGGGGAGGGAGGAAGAGAAGCCATGGACGAAAATGGGGAAGTGATACTGGAAGCTGCAGAAGATACGGTCATCTTCTGAACATTCACACCTCCGACTACTCGTTTGGCACCCTTATACCCTCCTAATCGTCCATTCTTAGTATGCTGATTATTCTCACCTCATTTCCTTTGATTAGAAAGTTATCATTGGTATGAGCAACATACTATCTTGTGCACAGTTGTACCGTTGCCATGGAGCCATGGCACTGTAGAGTCCGGGGTTTTGCGGGTGAACAAGGATATGAATTGCAAATAATATAGGAAAACTAGTTTGGTTGAAGAGAGTAACTTATCCTGGTAGTATAGCTACTTACCATACCCATGCTTCGCAATTTGCATGCACCACCAATCCATGCCGGCACCACCATACACGGCAGAAAATCGAACTCAGTGGTTGGTTTGCCATCGCTGATGACCCTACCAGCCCATATCGAAGGCGCACGATGAAGAGCTGTCAAGTAAAGGTGATCCGGCATGATGGTTGGGCCTTGTTTTAACCCTGCATCAATATTCATCCTTCTGAGCTCTGTGCATTGCATGAAAATTGGCAACTACAAGGTGTCAAAAGTGTGCGCGGTGTGGTCAGACCGTTCCGTGTGATAAAATTGGATGGAAGCCCTTCATTTGAAACCAAGATTCTACCCTGATTGCTTTTTGCTCTTTGCTTTTTTGATATTCACGGTATGCAGGAAGAAAGACAGTGGAAGCCCGGAAGGATTGGACGAAGAACCGCAAGTGAGGAATGAAGCGGTAGGAGAGCTTTGAAAATAGAACGGCTCCAAAAGTCAACGCACACCAAGCTTTCGAATAATATGCCTTGGTGAAGTAGAAACAGTGAGAATCTGTTTTCACTCCATTTACCTTTTTACAAAAGTTGCTCTTATATGGCGCAGCCTGCCTCGGCTCCCACCCCGCAACCTCAAACAAAACTCCAACTCCACACCAACACCTGTGCTTCAATTAGTATGTAGAAGGCTAATGCTTACAAACAGCTCAAGACAACTTCATCCTACCCCTCCTGTCATCTCGCCTCGCCGTACGACTCCGGTATCTCTGCTCGCCATAAGTAGCATCAACAATGGTCGTGACGCCAATCGACCCGGTCTCGGATGCGCGTGTGGCGCACAATACAGCGCTGCTGAATGGTCAAACATATCACTACCTGCTCGGCGTGCCGCGGGATGGGAAATTTAGGGCTACTGCGTTTCTAGTACGTTGCCAATCACTGGGGCCACGACAGCATCCTATCTTGCGATATAAGATAATGCATCCTGTGGCTTGGTCGAGTGAGAAGAGGATTTTACTAATGTGGCGTTTGCAGATTCATGGATGGCCCGATTTGTGCATGGGCTGGCGGTATCAGATACCATTTCTCCTCGACATGGGATTTAGAGTTGTGGCGCCGGATTTGATGGGGTTTGGTGGCACGGTATGCTATTCGTTTTGTTCATGGTGCCTTGTTGGAATCAAGGTGTCACGTGATGAGAGAAGTACTGATATTCAGCGCAGGATGCTCCTCAGGTACCGCCAAATCCAATTAATCTATATGGCTATAAGAGAGCCGCCGATGATATTGCGGAGCTTGCGAGACAATTGGGTGCCCCGAAGATCGTACTTGGGGGTCATGACTGGTAAGGATACATGAGCTGGGTGGAAAATCGGATCGTGCTAATACTCCCTTCAAGGGGCGGTTTCGTAGTGTGGCGAACGGCAGAGTGGTAAGACGGATCCTGGGGCAAGGATCGGGAGACCTAACCACGTATAGGCACCATGAACTGGTCACTCACGTTTTCTCTGTCTGCACGCCCTATACCGAACCACAAAAACACTACTACTCTACAGAGGACCTCGTTAAAGGACCTTTGCCACAGTTCGGCTACCAGCTGCAGCTTGCTGGTGTCGAGGTGGAAGCAAAGATTCAGTCCAAAGAGAAAATCAGGCAATTTCTCAACGGCATGTACGGTGGCAAGGGACCAAATGGAGAATTGGCTTTCGATCCGGCAAAGGGACTCCTGTTTGAGAATCTGCCGAAGTTGGGGAAGGGGAAGTTTTTCAGTGACAAGGTATGTCCTGTTACAAAACCTGTACTTCTTGCCACTCCTTCCGTGATTGAAGTCGATTCTGCTTTTCGCATTCGGAGACCGGCGAGTGGCTTTCCCGCAGTTTTTCACATGGATTTATGGCGGTCCGCGCCGAAATCTAAAAATGCCCATAGTAGATCGGGAATTCCCCACACGCTAACCTAACGACAGGAACTGGACTACTATGTGGACCAGTACTCGCGCAATGGAATGCATGGAAACTGTAAGGTTGAACAGCCCACTGTGCGTCCACCATCGCGTGACTGACGGACGCCCAGTAAACTGGTATCGAGCGCGGAAGGCGAACTGGGAAGAAGACCAAGGGTATGTGGCAAATGCTCATGAGTGTTGCAGTCTCGTGCTGACCGAGGCACCAGGCTACTAAATAAGGGTACCATCGACATCCCGACGCTGTTTATCCAGGCGAATTACGACTCGGTTCTGAAACCGTCAATGGCCAAAGAGATGGAGAAGCATTTGACTAATCTGAGCAGAGGCGAAGTGGACGCTTCGCACTGGGCATTGATACAAAAACCAGACGAGGTCAATGCTATTGTGAAGAAGTGGTTAGAGAAGGTGGGCTTTGGGGTGTCGAAGAGCTCCTTGTAGGACATACGGATACCTCTCGGGAAACAGACTCTTTCCAGTGATGGAACGATAGGACAACGATATAACCCTGAACTTATTGATGATATGCGTCTTCCCAAAATGTGATGTTCTGCGATATCGGGGATCAATACTATTCAGGACATTGACCGAAAAGGAAAATTCTGACCCTGGAAAGATTCTCCACTGCATGTTTCCTGCTCTCGAGGCTTAATTCTACTGCAATTGATTGGAAAATCAATGTGGTCAACGACATTAATATGCAGGACATGAATCTTGAGACATTCTGGAGACATTCTGCTGGCTGGTCGGGTACTCGGATGAGCTCTCCGACAAGATTATGAAAGAGAATAAACGGTGAAGAAGTACAAATCTTAGAGTTCCTACTGCATGTCATTGGTTCGACCCTGCCACCGCGTTTGAACAGGGTACTGGTCCGCCTGGGCGGTATGTACCTAGGAAGCATCGGATGAATCCCGAGGGCCCCGTCCGTTTGCACACGTTGATCTGTGACCCAAGAACCACCAGTAGAAACGTGGAAGAATACCCTGTAGAAGAAGACATACCTCGTCCCTATAACTGAAGCTTAAAAGCCACAATAGCAACATTGACCCGAGAATATTGCAGAGCCATTTCTCCGCTCTCGTACCTTGCAGCCGACATTCCAGTCACCTTTCGTCTTACCGCGGCCAGGTATTCCTGTACCCTCCCCTCTGTTCGCCCCGTTTTAGAGTCCTAAACGTCCGAGTCGGCACTTACACCGCCTTCTCGAAGCATCGTTGCCCGCATAAGTGTCGGAAGAAGGCGTCTGGGACGTCTTGTACTGTGGACAATGGTGTCATGTAGTGCTGATCTGAGCGGAACCAGCAATATAAAGGTCGAGTTCTTATCAGCGGTGCGCGGGTTTAGTAATTAGCATTGATGTTCATCACAGCGCCGGTCGAGCTGGTTTCGATCAATCGGATTGCTTCTGGCGTTGGTCTTACTCATGGACCTTCCTCCGTACGCACCGCGGGCCTGTCCGCTCAACCCTACGACATCAGAGCTTCAATAGTCCCGAGCCGGTCTGCCGCTCCTGGTCTGCGTTTGATGGCGGCGTTGAACCAGATCCAAAATGACTGCTGCGTGCTCAAAGGGATCTAAGCAACTACAGGCTCTCGTGCTCTGATAAGCTCGCCCTGCACGATGTCCCAGTAAGTCGGTACTCCCTTGAGATGAAGTCAGAAGCGGTCGAAGCCCTGGACCACATCTCTCCAGAGGCAAACCGCTCAATGCGCCACGTCCCTGTGAGAGACTGGCCATGAACGGCAGATGGATAGACTGCTTCCGCGGACTGTCTTTTGACCAGTCATCGAACCACCCATACCCATTGACAATGCTCAATGGAAAAGGATTGGGCCAGAAGATTTCGAGTCTTGGTTTTGGGGCAATCGGCTGCATATCAAGCTGAACGTTGGCTAAGGAATGGGTCCACTGCAAGCCTTCGACACTGCCTTATCGCAGTTTCACAATACTGCGCACACGAAACAGCCAACTAGCCCTGCCTCGCCGTCGCCTTCGGAGAACCAAGTTGCTGATCCAGTAGAAATGAAGTGATGTTTCTGGGGGGTCTACTTGGGGATCTAGCCACATATATACACAGCTTAACGGGAAAAAGAAATAGCTACGCGAGAATCCTGAGCAATCCATGTTCCTCGCTAGAATGATTCCACAGTGATTCGTCCAGAGAAATGATGTGGATAGTTGAACTCCTATGCGATTTCACTATCTCCCCGATGCGCAAACGAAAACGACCAGCCAGCATAACGCTGCGACGGTGATCGTGGAATGTCGACTTGTATATCAGCCTCCACGCTCCCGTGGGGTTGCGAAGCTCTTCGCCTTCTCCTCCCCGTCTTCGTACTATTCAGATCCAACTTAAACATACGTCGTGATGGCTCCTTCAGCTTTGGCTGATATCTATCCAATCCCAGCGAGGCACTACAGTAAAGTAGCCATTCAAGCTTCTGTCCTGCATGGGCCAAGGGACTTGCGGCTCGTATGCTTTTCCCCTTTCGCTCAATCTGCCCACACTTTCCCATCTTCGTGGGGGCTTCATATGTGTGTAACGTAGTTAAAACTCGCTTTAGGAAACCAGGACTATATCGAACCCAGCCCCGCACGAGCTCCAGGTCGCCATCAAGTCAACTGGTGTGTGTGGCTCCGATGTTTCTTACTACAACAAATTCCGAAACGGAGATCTACAGGCTGTAGCACCGCTATCTCTCGGCCACGAGTCTTCTGGTATCGTTGTGGCTGTAGGCGAGGCTGTAACTGGCTTCCAGATTGGTGAGCGGGTTGCGTTGGAGGTTGGTGTACCTTGCGATAACTGCCGGTCGTGTCAGCGAGGTCGATATAACCTTTGCCCTGCCATGAGGTTCCGAAGTAGCGCCAAGTCGGTGCCTCACTTCCAGGGGACCCTCCAGGAACGTATCAATCACCCCGCGAAATGGTGCCACAAGTATGTCTTGCATGAAAAGATAAAGGAACGTGTATCGGACCTAACCCCAAACCAGGATACCTTCCCATGTCTCTTTAGACGCCGCGGCTCTTTTGGAGCCCCTCTCTGTTGCCATCCATGCAACTAGGAGAGCTTCGATAGAGCAAGGCGACACGGCGATAGTATTCGGCGCTGGCACCGTTGGCTTATTGGTTGCTGCCATGGCAAAGCTATCTGGCGCTACTACGGTTTTGATCGCCGACATTGATAGCGGTCGTGTCAACTACGCCCTCCAGCACAGCTTCGCATCAAAGGGGTACATCGTCACACCCCGTCGACAACTCAACGAGACAGCGGAGAAACTTGCCGCTGCAAAAGAACTTGCTTCCGAGGTGGTTGAGATGGCTTGCGCTGATGAGCCAGATTTTGAAGGTGCCGATGTCACCTTTGATTGCACTGGTAAGGAGATTTGCATGCAAACAGGGCTTTACGTGAGTACCAGCCACTCCACATTTATCCGATATACCCGCTGATGTACCTCGTTAGGCAACAAGACCGGGTGGAAAGCTGGTCATGGTTGGCATGGGCACGCCAATACAGACTTTACCAATGTCTGCATCCCACCTGAAGGAGGTGGATATCATCGGCATCTTCCGCTATGCAAATACCTACCCTACCGGCATCAAAATACTATCCGCTGGTGTGCTTCCAAGTCTCGACAACATGGTAACACATCGTTTCAAGGGACTTGGCGCGGCAAAAGAAGCATTTGATCTCGCCGGAAAAACGGCTGATAAGGACGGGAAGCTCGTGTTGAAGGTAATCGTAGAGAACTGAGACCAATTTGGCGTCTCTTAAGATGCTTCATACTTTCGCGAGTGCGGAGTACTTTTCTTTCCGAATGGGATAGCAAAAGGCTTGGACTATTCGGCTCGTATGTGAACGTATAGGCGTCTCGACTTCTCTATAGGGAAGAAGGATTATACGAATTATGACACTAGAGCCGGAAAAGCGGTCTTAGTAGGATGATTAGGGATTCCTCAACAATGATGGGGTCAAATCTTCTCTTTCGTGACTGTGCAGTTGTGATGGACCAATACTCCTCAGTTCTCATGCCAAGATGCCCTTTCGGCTGGTATTTGAGCAGTGTTCACCTAAGAGAATGTACCATTGATATTCATGAGCATTGAGATAAAAGAGAAGGTTAGTGAAGAAGAATGGAAGAATGTCTGTGCCACAGGTCATTCTTGGCAAATCAACGGAGAAACATCGGAGCAGGCAGATTTCACTCCAGGGCTGGCTGCAGGTGCCTAAACCGAAGCTCCCCCACATTGTATCAACGCCATACCAACACCCGCTTTAACAGCTTCTAATTCTTTCCTTCTCATAGCCGCAACCTCAGACCAACTTCTCTCATACAGTCCCTACATCTAGAGTCCTCAACATGGCAGAATCGCCTGTCAACCCTCTTCTATCAACCGCACGCGCTTCAGACACCAGCCCAATTGTGCAACTACATCCACTCGTGCTACTCACAATAACCGATTATATTACGAGGCATACATTACAGCAGCTTAAAGGACCCGTTGTCGGTGCTATTATAGGACAGCAGAATGGACAGGAGATCACAATGGAGGTTGCTTTCGAGGCAAAGCTACTACAGAACGAGGCCGGGGAGGTTATATTAGACGATGTGTGGTTTGACAAGCGGCTAGAAGAATGTCAGCATCCCTTGATATAGGCCCTGCTTCTTGTAAATCCTATATCGCATGCTAAGACTCCCTATCTTCCAGACAAGAACGTTCACAAATCCCCCGCCCTCGACCTCGTCGGCTGGTTCACTCTTGGTCCCTCTACAGGCCCCGAAGCACACCTTCTCCCTATCCACACACGCATACAAGAAGTCTACAACGAATCGCCGATCCTGCTGCTCTTCCATCCTGCCGATGCTATCGCGGAGGTCTCGGCCGGCGGAAAACTTCCCCTCACGCTATACGAAAGCACACATGAAACCAGCTCCGGTCCTCAAAATGACAAGGCTATGGACGTTGATGGCGTGAACCAGGGCAAGACGCTGAAGTTCCGGGAGTTGGTATACTCGGTGGAGACGGGTGAGGCGGAGATGATTGCTGTGGATTTTGTTGCGCGGGGTGGTGGTAATGCAACAGCTGTGGATGGCGGGAAAGCCGCAGTCCCGAAAACAGTACCAGAATCTCCGGAGGAAGCGAAAAAGGGGAAAAGCAAAGCGAAAGACTCAGGCTCCAAGAGTGAAGAAGGCGTCATTGACGAGTCTGCCTTCTTGACCGCAGAAGACGAAGAGCGTACGAAACCTCTATGTCGAACCCTCACTTTTTTCCCTCAGCTAACTTCCCCCCTCAACAGTCCTCTCCTCTCTAACCGCAAAATCCAATGCCATAAAAATGCTCCACCGCCGCATCGCTCTCCTCCGCGCCTACCTCGCCACCCTCCCACCCTCCTACCTCTCCGACCCCTCCCTTCCCTTCACAATCCCACCCACTAACACAAAAACCCTCCCACTGAACCACCCAATCCTGCGCTCCATCTCCGCGCTCCTCTCTCGTATCCCAATTCTCGCACCCTCAGACGCCCTAGCCTTCGCCCGCGAATCCCTCGAAGAGCAATCGGACGTGCAGCTCGTCGCTCTACTCTCCAGCATCACAAGCTCCGTGCAAGCGGCCAAGGAAGCCGGGCGCAAGCATGGTATTGTGGATAATGCGCGCTACCAGGGCAAGAAGGGCTTGATGGCTGGCATGCTGGGCCAGTTCGATTCGCAGGGCAATCTGAGCGGAGGCGCTTTCTTTGACACGATCATGAGTGGCGGCAGTGGGAGCAATGAGGGCAGGGTATTAAGGGAGCGGCAGGGAAATATTGAGAGGTGGGGATGAGAGAGTTTTGGGGGAAGGGTGGTAGTGCTTCTCCTTTCAGCGATTTCCCGCATGGGCATGGATGAAGGCGTTTTTTGGCCACGATTATGGGGTGAGGCATGAAGCACCTTTGAAGACCTTGACGTAGATATGATAGTGCACTCAGCTCATTGAACATGAAATAATCAGCGGGATAGAATTATGAACAAGAAGACTTAATGAGTTTTGGACTATTTCATTCCCTACTGCCAACAGTGGTGATGAACGGACGAATTGGTAGAAGATCATGCCCAGGTGGCTTCCAAACACCAACATGTGAGCAAATTCGTATCGGCCAGAAAATCCCTCCAATTGGCATTCCCAAAGAGCTCCAGCCCAGCTAGAATCTGCGCGTAACACTTGTACTTTTCATGGCTCGCCCAGTCAAAACAACCGCAACTTTGATGAAACGTTAGCAGGAAAAGGCATGTGGTTGACTTGAAACTAACTCGATTCTCCAGATGCAACATTTTAAGGGCCAGAAGACCAGCCATTAGGAAGGTCAGGCCTGCGCTTCTCCTTCAACAGTTGTCTGGGTGTCTCGATGGTACGTTGCCAGGATGATTTCCTCTCCCTCTGGATAGCTTCATCCCTTTGGGCTTCCAGGAAAACCGACGGAGTTATCTTGTGTTTGCGTGCATAATCCATTGGGGTTGGTGAAGGGATGTTGAGATCCCCTTGACGGTCTTGTGGGCCTTTGGGCGCTGGGGCGGGTGATAATGGTCGGGAGATATCCTCTGTAGCGACGGATGATGAACTCGTTGCTGATGGGGAATGGAAAGAGTAGCTGGCTTTATCGTATGTGGTTGAAGAGGCGTTTGGGGGTGAGTTTATGGACTGGCTGGGATCATTGCTCGGTGTAGAGCGGTCTATAATGTTTACCAAGCTTTGAACCGTCAAGGACTGCTTTTGCCTGATCGAAAGTTGCTTAACTGCGGCTAATGCTGAAGATATACGCGACATGCTGCTAATTGGTTCGGAGTTGGTCACAATATCGTTCCACGTACCGTCTTGCATGCTGACAGTAGCAGTAGCGTTTGCTTTTGTCGTCGCTTCTGGGCCCCTTGTCGTAAGAGTGACCGTGGATGAGAGCGGACTATCCTGCTGGGGAAGCTCTTCAGGTATCTCCCCACCAGGCTCTCTACGATCATTGCCATCCCAATCCCACTCAGTCCTGGTGTCTTGTGACCAAGAGTCTTCGTTCTCGGCTGAGGCAGGCACTGGAGAATCACCGGCGGCATCCCAATTCCAACCAGCCCCAGCATCTTGTGTCCACGGATCCTCAGTCCCAATATCAACAGCCAGTCCAGGATCATTGGCAACCCAGCCGTCCTCGGGCTCGTTTAATGTGGCGGAGTCTTCGAACGTATCAATTGCATCATCTTCCTCAAGCTCAGGAGGATCATCGATATATGGGCCGACGTACCCATACCTGTCCATGAAGAACGATTGGAAAGTCGGGTGGTGTTCGAATGGCACTGTGGATTCGCTGGTGTCATCTTCGAAGTCTTCGAATTCCAAGTCGTGAGGCATGAGTTCCAGTCTCAACGGAGACCATTGTGTAACTCTGCTATGGACTTTAGGTCGCGGATATATCCTCCTCGCAATTTGAGGAAACTGTTGCCGTAGTATCCAGGAAGCCGTATTGTACTCGCTTTCGGCATGTTCAACTGAGTCCATTGATTCCTGCAAACCATCCAGTCCTTGGTCCTGTACATAGGTAGCCTCCTGCCTCGCTCTTTCAAGACGTCTCTTCCATATGGCATCCCATTCTCTAAACTGGCAAGGCCCACAACGTATTGCAGATTTCAGGCAGAGATATTCGTAAGCCTGGCAAGCGGCTCTCGTGAATTGCGCATTGGATCGTCGATAGGTCCCTCGGCAACGGGATAAAAGGTAGTAGTTACTGTGGCCGCACGTGTGCCTGTGTCTCAATAGTTTGCACATTGATTGTATACTAGAAGTGTGCACAAAAGAATGGAACCAAATGTGCAACAGTGAGGAATGATAAGGAAAGGCTGAGCTTGGAATGATCTCCAAATTTTTGAAGCAAAGAAACGTCGCGAATCCTACTCTGTTCCAACCTCGATCCTTTCTGATAGAGCAAATGGGGTAAATAACAAGAAGGATTAACGAAGGAAGTGATAGAGACTCAAGAAAGACCTGGCGTAAAATCTGCTAAAGTCGAGGGAACACCAAGAAGATGGTTGGTTGGCATCGTCAATCCTGATTTCAATATAAGTTTTCAAAATCTAGGGTTTAACGGGCTGCAGAATAGTATGGATCTTTGATGAACTGGTTTTTCATGAGGCGTCTGAGTCAGAGTCGCTATCTACGCGCTGTCTTTGAGGCTGGTATCGTCCAGTTATGCGGCTTCACTAGGGCTTCCGCGGTTCAAGACTCGTTGACAGGGCGGCGAAGATTGGCACTCGCTGCAGTAAGCGTGGAAGCGATTGAGGCTAGCAGTTAGAGGGTAAAATGATAGATAGGAGTTCCAGATAAGCTCCAAACACAGCCAAAGAATGGGATGAAGGAGATGAGAAGAGTTGGTGCGAAGTGGAGAGTGAAGAGAAGGACGGCGTGTTGACATGTCGTGATTTCCAAAATGGGAAGCTTCGGAAGTATTTGCTTAGGCAATGACACTTGGGCATAATCCAAGCTGGAGGGAGTCTGGAAGGCAATCAGGGTTGGAAAAGGAATCTTCATCAGGCTTTGACTTGAGCATGCCGACTCCTCGACCTTTTTCAAGGTGAAAGTTACAACCACTCTGCCGACTCATTTTCACATCGGGCTGCAGTATTAAATGAGTTCTGGTCATATTTCGCACACGGCGAAAGAAACTCACTTGGGATCTGGGTGTCTTTGCTTCGTGGAGTGCGAGAGATGCTACAGGAGAGTCTGGCATTAAAATACGGCCAGGTTGCGTGGGCCATGGACGTCAACGGCTTCTGAAATGAAACAACATTAACTTGACTATTTCATAATTGTAATACAGGTGTGATGCTTGGTGTATATTGTCGGATTAGGCAAACTCGGTGAAGTCCTCCACGCTGAGTTGGGCACATAGTGAACGACAGCCCCCTAATTTGCCAGGAAGAGTAGCTCAGTAGGTTTGGCCCATGCGAAAAGGCCCCTACATAGCGTGCATTGTTAGGCAATGGCAGTTTTGGACGACAGAAGTAGAAAGGGTGAAATTGCCATACCTCCACTCCGTTAATCAACATAGTTGATGTCATTTAACCGGTGGCATCGCGAGGAGCTTTTCTGAGATATCCCAGGTTAGTCGAAGATCCACAAGCAAATACACAAGCTCCACTTTTGGTGTTATCCGACAGACACTATATTCGGCATGCTGACGAAAAGCGCAATGCTTATATCTGAAATAATATTACTTTTTATGATTAATCTAATTTAACTGGCCGCTCTCCACTATGATCAGTTCAGGACGGCCAGCCATCTCTACAGATCAAAAAAAAAAAAAAAAAAAAAAAAAAAAATTTCCCAAGGGATCAATGCTTTAATTAAACCACTCTCTCAGAACTACTAACAAATGAATTGTAAAGCAAGAAAGCGCTGCTCTCGTGTTTAGCTCGTGAAGCGCATAACAGGCATTACAGCATTAAAGGCATTATCAAAATGCCTCCCCGAAACCAAAACCTCCAGCCATTAATGCGACTCTAACCTAATACTTGACAATCGGAGCATGCGCAGCTTTGTCATGAATCATGATGCCGCCCTTGACCCCGTTCTGCTCCAACTTGTCCATCCAATTGCCCTTCTTTTCTTTTTTCCCACCAAGCATCCAACCGCTGAGGACTTTTCGCAGTTTCGACTGCTTGTCCTGGCAGATGGGTAGCGCAGTGACCTCGACGCTATTTGGGTATCGCCGGTCGTCGGTTTTTGTGTTTGTAGGAGCGGAGGTGTCCATGCTGATCTTCCTGCTGAAATTCGGAGTTTCTGTGCTGATTTTGCGCATGTCACTGCCAGTGCTGTGTTGGTGTTTGTGCCGCCTAACGTTACTCCCTGGAGTATATGTGACTGGGTCGGTGCTTTGAGTGCGATCAACAGCAGTCGTGAGGTTGTCGAGATCCATCGTTGAATCGGCTCTCTGCTCCGCAACCATCTTACTGTCGACTCTATTAACAACTCCAGATTTTGGTCGTGGACGGACGTTCTGAGGTGGCGTGTGGAGAGTGGAATCTTCACGGAGAGACATTCGTTTCGCAAACGAGTCTGAGCCACTTCGCCTATGTTGACGACGTATCGCTGCAGCATATTGCTCCCGATCATTGGTCTCCGAGCGCATCAGATTCGCGATGTGCGTGTCACATCTTTGCGCTGGATTTTGGGCCTGTTCCTTCCACTTATCAAGGCTCGGCAGCGGTGGTAGTTCTCTGTTTAGATTGACCTCGGGCTTCGGTGGCTCATTGCCACGAGTTTCGCTACGTCCTCTTGCACTTCCCGGTCTGCTGTCCTTGAAGCTGTTGAGACTGGTCTTGCGCTGTAAAGTCCAACTGCGCCACCCATGAGAAGAAGGACTACGCTCATGCTTAGCGTCTGATTTGTTACTCCGTATTGATTCTCGAGACGCTGATCTGCTTAATGGTCGCACGTAGTCAAGGATCTCGGACCTGATACTCTTACTTCGGCTTGGGGGACGACTGGGCGATTTGACTTCAAACTTTGGTTCAACCTGCGCGAGCATGTTTCGGCGTCTCCTTTCTAGCTCTTGCTTCATCCACTGTGCAGCGGCGGCATCAGCGGCGGCGGCGGGGTTCTCAGTAGAGTAAAGTTGTCGGGAGCCCCTCTTTGAGCCTTGTGGCGATGTGAAATCCGCTGACGTAGGTGCAGTAGACATGTTGTTGCAGTAATAATCGGTTGAGCTTGCGAGTGATGTTTGAAGGCTTCCGGCATCACCTGAATCCCTAGCAGCGCGGATTGGGGCGGTTTTGGGTCGGTCAAGTGGCGGGAGAGGTTTCGCGTTCTTGGTGGAGGAACGTTCACGCTCATTGTCCATAGCTCGTGGCTGTCGGTCGTCCCTACGGCGACTGATGTTCGCCTGCACACTAGGATGTGTAGCGTCCGAGTCTGAGAAGAGGTCTTTCAGAGCTGTGCCGGGCTTATAACCATATTTATTAGGATCTGGGGTTACTTTCGACTTGGCCTCCGCGAGTTGCTGCTGCTGGAGGAGTCTCGTGTGTTCCCTCTTTTCTCTCATAGAGCGATTCAGGCCATCAAAGTCCAGCTTTGGCTTTGCTTGGCCTTCAAATACATGACCCGAAGGCTTGTAATCTTGCAGTATAAGGGCACAGGCCGCGCGTAGTTGCGATTCGGTCTTCGAGGATAGCGGCCGACGGTCTATGAGCGGGGAAGCGGGCTGGGATGTGCTGTTTCTCCTAGCGGGAGGATTTTCGTCCTTGACCACCTTGGTTTCGGTTTGTTTGGAGGGCACCTTCTGCGACGGGTCAGCTTCAAATGATCAAAGGCGCGTCGCGATGGATTGAAGTATTCCAGGACGGGGACTCACAATAGGCGCCAGGTTGAAGGCGAATTTCCTCTTCATGGTGTCTGTGAAATTAATAGTACGCTGCGGTGCACACTATCCAGACAAGACAGAAGAATGTGATCGTCGTGGGGTTCTACAGCAGCTATGGGAGCCGGGTAGAGTTGGAGGGCAGCGAAGGTGGGAGGGCGATCTGACACGATCTTCCGGCATATACGTGGTAGCCGACCGGAACACTATCTGCTTGCAAGAGAGCCGCTCCGGAGCATGCAACTGAGCAACCTTTATAATGCTCCAGAGCGATGGAGGCGAGTGAAGATAGAGGTGCTCGCGGCGCAGTTAGATATGTTTCGGAATGCCGCTGGAAACTTTGAAATAACGGTCGATGCTTTTCGTCCTTGCCAGGGGAACTGCACTGAATCTGGGTAAAATATCGTGGAAACCAATGGCAGAGCCTGTACGAGTGAATCCTTGCTGGTGGCCACCCTGTCCAGTGTCGTTGGATCGTGGGGGCGTTCCTTTGGTGTCTCCGCAATTTCAGCCGCCAGCAATCGGAGTTGAGAGGCCCCTTCCAGCTTGAATAGACAACGCGGATCAGCTGTGCAGGCAGGAAAGTAGAGCCCGCCTTACATGTTTCAGAAATTGAGCCGACGTTCAACTCAACGAGTTAAATGCTTTTCTATATCCATTTCAAAGATCAGCTTCCTTTCCTGTGTCATCGCAGCAACTCGTCTCGAACACGGTCGGGGGCGGACAAGTTCGTCTTGGCTTGCAGGAGACTTCTCGGTTGACTTCTATATGGCGTCTCTTTTCCGAAGCCTGCAAGCCCACAATCCCAGTCCTCCACGCACAATTCTTTATTTGACCGACACGGTACCTCTTTTTTTTTTATTTTTTTTTTATTGTGCACTTGACCATCTTACTATGTGCATACCTACGTGGCCAGCAGATAACCTGTAAGCTGCAGTTAACAGGGCTCGTTTAACCAGAGCTCGTTGAACCATAGACCGGGTGACATTCATCCTTTCACTCGCCCGTCATTGCCGAACTAGTCGCAGGACAGTAGTTACCCGCTGCGGATCACTGATCTCCCTGTCCGAAAATACTTTCCGAGAATACTTTCCAAAGTTGTCATTATGGTTCCTCAACCCTCCCGTCAACCTGTCAGAACTTTTGTATACCTTGTCTTTCTGTGCCTACCCGCAGTCTTGAAACTCTCACAACAGAATCATTATCCGATGCTTGGTCGTAGGATTCCATTGAGCGCCATGGCTACACTGGAAAATAACAATTCAGGTTCTTCTCCTGATGGAGCTAGTTTCCAATTCATACTCTCATCACAGACCGATCTCCTAGCCGCCCCAAGCACCTCTTCGATGATAATGCGTTTCATCTTTGGCTTCATTTCGCTATACGATGAACGAAGGAAGTTTCTGGTGCAGCCACTGTGCCACATCCATCATACTGTGGGTTGCATTGTAGTCCTCCAAAAATATGGATAGAGCATTTAGCCACTACCAGTATGAGCAATAGTTTCTCTATCTAGACTCGTTATAAGACACTATCAACTGCTAAACGTTTGCAGAGGTGTAGATAGCACAACGATTGTATGATAAAATCATCAAGTCATCATTTTCCCTGCATTGAGAATCCCCTTTGTGGATTACTGTTTTATGCAATTCTCGTATTCGCACGTCCTTATTCCGCCTCCGCAAGCGCCCGAAGCCACAGTTTAAACCCACTGAAGCTTAAATAAGTAAAATTCCAAGTCTGCAGCAACGGTACAAGCCTTTGAAGTAACCGTGCATTCTGTGCCGCTTGCCGCTCCGTCAGTGCTTGAAAGAGCAAACATAGGCTAATAATTTTGAAGGAACCCGTGGGCCCTTCCGAGGTCAACCACACAGAGAATACCCACTCGATCCGGAGCATCACATCAACCCGCAGATTTTTCTCAGGCGCTCAAAGAATTTTTTTTAAATGACCTTAATTGATCATATCGCACCTTTCTCGAGCGCCTAGAAAACTAATTGTGTGGTGCGATTAGTGCATCGTTTGCGAAACGGCCACCGAGATAGAACACCACATAATTAAAACTCTTTTAATCTGGCCGTCAGTAGCTCCACCTTAGCCAGCAATGGATAGCTTGACCAAATCGAACTTGTCCGAAGCAGAGCTGTTAGTCATATTGCCAGAGTCCAGCATGCAAATTACCATCAAGTTCACAAGCAACTTCGGTAGCCGGCGTGGACATTTGCATTGCTGGCCTTCGTTCACTGCAGGTGAACTCTTACCTTGAATCGTAATCCAGCATCACGAAATCTTTAGAGCTTCCAAAATGCGTAGAAACATGTCTATCCAAACCACCCAACCAGTATATTTCACTCCGCCGATATCCTCGCTTCCTTTCGATCAAGTCCGGAAACGAAGTCGTCAAAACTCATGCACAGACCGAGACATCTCAACTTCAAAACCTACACCAAAATTTCGTGGCTCCCGTCCCTCCTCTCATCGTTTCCAAGCACATGTCCCAATCTCGCTTTCTCCATCCGTCCAACTTCTGCGCCATCTGTTACAAAGAATCCATCATGCAAGAGCCACAAAACGCCCCGAAACACCCCTCGAAGCAAACCCTAATCATCTCTCCTTCAGCATACCCAAACAACTTCTCTCCAACACCCAGCCGACCTTCCACACGCATGGCACCACGCCGCACCGTATACAATGCTAATCTTCAACGCTGGCATCAGGTACCGCGCCGCTTCATACGAATGTCCAGATGACACCAACTCCAAACACAATTGACCGCATCACAACCCTCTACGAGTCATGTCTCTCAGCATAAGCTCCACCTTCGAACCGTCTCTGTCGGCAAAGTCTAAACCACGGGAATCCACAATGCCACCACCGCACCTTTTCCAATCATCCCTCCGCTTAACATCGCCAACCCCCGGTCTCTCCATTCTCCACATTCCCGAGATATAGCTATCCCCAGCAGACGCCACAACCTCGCCTTTTCAACCATCCTTCAGGGTGGAGGCGGGGTACTTGACTTTGCCAACCCCCAATCCCTCCATCCTCCCACCTTCTCGAACCACAGCTATACCCCGCGGATTCTACCACATCACAACCCCAGCCCACCCTCCAAAGCACCTCGCATCAGCATCACCACTTTCCACGTGCTCAAGGCGCAACTGCTGATCCCCGGGCCCCACCTGTCCCGAACTACATCGTACCTACTACCAAGCCTTCAACACGTAGATCCCGACTCGGTGTTACAAACATCAACCGCGGTCGAACGAGTCCTAGACGACCGACCCACTGTGAAAGAAATGCTGGCTGCTTGGTTGAGAGCTCGTGCTCTACCACTACGTCCGATGGAGATGAGGCCGAATTGGGTGGGCTGGTGGGATTGAATTTGGTTTGGTTAGGTGAGGAGTTATTGTTATATGCCATTCGGGTTTTGGTGTCGGGAATGTGGCTATCGGATGTATTCTCTTCTTTGGGGATTGAGCGAGAAGAAGTGCAGGATATCGATTCTAGAGACTTGGCCCTTGGACCTGGGCAAGTTGACTCTTTATGCGGATTTTTATTGTATCCTTATGCGGGACTTGACTGTCGAGGGGTTTTGTCATAGCGATGCATCGAGCAGATGTTACAGGCCATACCTATCAGACTTGACGATATTCCTGAAACGGGTATTAGCTTCAGATTCACGGGCACATCCACCCTCACCCTTGCCATTAAAAGCACCTTGAATTCAAATGATTATATATATCCATCCCAGACTTACTTCCCTCCACCAAGAGACTAGGTTGAGAGCCCATCCACCCAATCCAATTCAACTTGTCCA
>KV745286.1:0-27388 GCA_001692735.1 Lepidopterella palustris CBS 459.81
CTCCTCCTCCTCCTCCTCCTCCTCCTCCTTCTCCTCATCCTCCTTCTTCTCACCCTCCTTCTCCTCACCCGCCGTTTCCTGCTTAGTCCTCTTCCGTTTTCTCGCCTCTTTTTCCGCTTTCCTCTGTTTCTCAAGCCTGATATCCCGGCCCTTAAACCTGTCCAATGCACTAAGAAGCTTGCTTTTTGCCATTGTGTCCGAATATATCTTCAGATACCAAAATCGGGCTGTTAGGAAATTTTGTTCGTCCGCTATCGAAGATTCTCCGACCTTTGAATTTTTTGACGACAAACCAGCGCTAGCTGCTCACCGCCTGCGCTTAATTCGGGGATGCCGCGGCTACCCACCTGCCACCCTGCCACCTTCTGGAGAGCAACAAACACCACCGACCCAGTGAATGTTTGCGCTTGGCGAACAAATTACCAAAGTAAACTGTGTCTTCTGCAAGACTTGCAGCTACCGCTGCGTACATGTACAGAGACCCTCAAAAAAATGTCAAAACGATCTGATACACCCTCAACCGTCAACTTGGGAGATAGCATGGTGCGTTGCCAGCTTTAGAGTTGCAGCTTCTTTTTGCTATGCTATCATTCCGTTGGATTGTAGAAATAGCAGTCCGCATACATATGCTGATATGGTTCCGTAGTCCGCAACAAGTGACAACGCCTCGGGCGAACTCACCGCCGTCGTCGATGAGCTGCTGGGTCAACTATCCACAAAATTCTCAACGATATCGAGCGAGCTGATTTCAAAAAGTGAGTTTCGTCAGAATCTTATTCATCTTTTGAGTTCTTCTGGGGGAAATCATTGCATTTGCATCCGTGACGCATTAAAATTGAATGTACTAATATGCTACAGTGGATGACATGTCACGACGTCTCGACAATCTTGAAGCTACGATCCAAGCTGGAGAAGGCGGGAAGGGCGACGGCTCTAGCAAATGAGTGCTTTAGATCGGTTCAGGCTTCTGTGGTGATTTCGTAAAAGGCAGCATTTCGAACGCTTTCGCGGGCCTTTTGTTCATGAATCATGGGACTTCATGGTCAGTTAGATGGACAGGTTGGTCTTAGTGCCCGTTTCGGTCTCCCATTTTCTTATTCCCAGTTAATGAATTAGAGTTTCCCGGATCAATTTCAGCTTTAGATGAGCCAGGCCCTCATGTCCAATGGGTAGCATCACCATCATATACCACGTTTATTATAATCCTAGATCAATCTCTAGTTGTCCTCAAACACGCCACCATATAATTCTGTAGAGTTACAGAATCTTCGTTAAGACATTCTAACCCAATCGTCCCATCATGTATCAATCTATAGTCCAATGGTAATAGTTCATTCTGCTGTCCGTACCATTTACAACTCGCTCTTCTCGTCCTTGCCCAGGAACCTCCTAAGGATATTGCTCCGGCTGGTAAGATCGTCGATCTTCTCTGGCGCTATGCCACCCTTCTTGAGGAGTCCCTCCAACCGCTTAAGCTCCTTCTCGACATAACCTTTATTGGAATCGACCTTCTGAAATACCTTAACATAGTACTCGGCATACTTATCCTTAAGGCCCTGCGCTGCCTTCTTTACCTCCTCGAGACCATCTCCATAAGCGCCCGAGAACTGTTTCACGATAGCATCCAAAGCCTCGATAGTGCCTCCAGTAGCATCCAGTCCTCCACCAACAGCGCGGTGTGTGCCGGCCTTCTCATTTATAAAAGATACAAAGTCCTTCTCAGTACGACCACCCTCGTAAGGAATGGGCTCAGTAGATCCCTTGGGGAAATACTTGATGGTGGGGTAGGACTTGACGCCCTGTTTCTCGGCGGTGCGCTTGGATTGGGGTGCTTCGGCGTCAACTTTGGCAATGAGGACGGAAGGCTCGGTGCTGAAGTCTGTAGCGAGGGTTTCCCAGACTGGTGCAAGGGACTTGCAGTCTACAAAATGATATTAGCGCCCCAATTACCAATCATGAATTCTGATGAGCGTAAACTTACGTCCACACCATGGCGCAGTAAATGCCACCAGAACATCTTGATCCTTTCCAATCTTCTCCACGAAGCTCTTATCATCCAACATAACCACCGAGCTGGGCAAGCTGCCCTTTATCTTCGGCTTTATCCCAGTCTTCTCCACGATCCATTTCGTGAGACTCTCAATGTCCCGTCCACCGCTATAGTCCTCAGGTTTATCACTCTTGCCATCGAACCACTTCAGTGTTGGGAAGCCCTGGACACCAAATCTCCTCCCAAGCTCCTTGTTGGCGTCCGCATCGACCTTGGCGATATTGACCTTGTCCGCGGCAAAGGCGAAGTTTGTGGCTAGTTCTTCGTAAATAGGTGCAAGATTCTTGCAATGCCCGCACCAGGGGGCGAAGAACTCGACTAGTGATGGCTTGCCCGACTCCAACACCACAGAGTCGAAGTTCTTTGGAATTAGGTCAAGAACTGACGACGAGGCTGAGACGGTAGAGGTGAGGAGGGCGATGACGGGGAGGAGTTTGAAGAGCATTTCTGTTATTTAGACGATCGTATGGGTTTTGGGTTGGTCTTGGGAGAGCAGTGTGATGGAATTGAGGGTTTGGAGCTTGTGCTGGGAACTTTGTAGCTCATGGTTGTGGCGGTGGACTCGATTATTCAGCCCAATGAGGAGACGTTGCAGATTCCCCTGGCGGTTCTTGTAGGTATCCATGTCTCGAACGATTGCTGAACACATTGAATCATTTCCAAAACATCTTGGAGTCGTATGTCGAATCCAATTCGTGATATTTTCAATTACTCTCTGTAATTTTTCCAGTTACTGTTACTCCATGCGCAGCGGTATAATTCTGCTGCTGTGTTGCTTCTCAACAGTTAAAAAAGCCAGGAAAGAGCTTTTAGTCCCAAATTCTCAAAACATGATAGCAGGATGATATCTTCTCAAGGCCAGAATTCCGAACCGGTCAGAAACATTCGTCGCCTGCTTCAGTGCAACTCGCCATGGGTATATCTAAATTGGATCCAATGCGGTAAGGTGCCGAGGTGAATATTAGAGGGTTTTCATCGCCCCACAACCTTTCTTCAACGACCACCGAGTCTTGAGAAGTACACTGAACAAACAATACCACCAACAACAGAATGGGTTCCTTTTTAGAGAATCCCTGATTGGTGCTCAACAGCCCTGGAAATGAAAGTTTTTTAAGCCAGATTTCTCATCCATATGATCGAACGAAGTAAAGCCATCCCAAGCGTTTGTGCGGTCTGGTCTTCTCTCTATGTGTACGTTTATTCCCTCGAATCGTTACCTTGTCTTTCTCTGGTGAAAGAGCTCCTGTCTGGTCGGGCGGGAATGGGATGAATAGGAAGTTGTAGCCAGTTCGAAATCCTCAGTACCTTAGATTCATGGTTTCCATACTTCTGCACGCTGTATTGCGTGTCATTCTCCTTGTCACCCAGGATGGTCGAAAAGAGCGAGGATATCGTGTTTTATTTCCCACCACGATGCAGTATACATCACTTGCGTCCGAACGGCCTATGGACCATTTTGCGCACGCCTAATGGAACGCAGGAATATAACTAAAGAACCAATATTCGATTCACACCTATAGTCTGCAAGAGTATTGGTATATGCCTAATTTCCGTAAATGCGCACGTATTAGAGAAGCCAATTAACTTGTTGATGGAGAATTGTGGACGTGATGAAACTCCCACCGCGTCGCCGCGTCTTTTCTTGGGGGACACCAACGATCAGAAGCCCAAAATCTCGCGGCGGCATGTATGTCGCTGCTGGGCCGGCCTAGCGACAACGATACCATGAACCATCCCGTTCGTACTGACTGACCTGCTCTGGCAAGAAAATGGGTGAAGGGGGAAAGACCATCGGTCGCGGGCCTGAAACCGGCGCAGTGGGATTGACTCGGTCCCAAGTTCGGCCTCTCCTAAATACACTTGTGTCCGGCTAGTGTCTGTGAGCTTGATTTTTCCCTTGGTAAATTGCTAATATAGGGTGTAAGAGAGAGAAGTCACCCCTTTAGGGCGCCTGAACTCTTTCTGCTTCTTGGAGTTGCTTTTTTGCATTTTCTTTTATTAGGAAGAGGTTTTTTTTGGGTTTTTTTGGAGGGTTCTATGGTTGTGGAGCCAACCGCCGTAGCAAACAGCTCGTTCGTATATTAATACCTCCTGAATCTTAGACTCTTTACGGTGGTACCTTTAAAGTCACTACAACAGCTTCTTCTCATTATGCTGAAGAGCGTCCCAACTCCACTGGGCAGGACTGTGATGGTCAGCAATAGAAAAGAAAGGCCTTCCTCACGGCTATGATCAGCATGGCATCTCCCTAATACTGCCTCTACTACCCAACCTGCGCCTCCAACACAGCTATTCAATTCAATATTTCTCTACCAATTTGCGACAGTAAGGCCAAAGACAAGATATAATATTGTAAATAATCTATTGAAGTCTATTATAACGGTAATTAGGTATCATGCCGCATATAGTGGAGAGCAAAAAGAATAGCATCTCAAGAATCAGACAAAGCTAATCTTTCTACAACTTCTCAATATAAAAATGCGCAAGGCACGCTTCAAGAACCCATTCTCTGCCGCACGTTACGACTCTCACTATACTCACTCAAACACGATCTTCCGCCCCTTTAGCAGCATCCCACCCACCAGCTTCCCAACCACAAACCCAATGTACGCTCCCGTCACAATCGTAACCGGCCACTTCTGCCACTCGCGATCCCTAACGCACCCCACATTAGCCTTATTCACACACCCATTGCCCAATACAATAATAAAAAATGCACTCACCAATCCAATGGTATCGGCACGGCCCCAAGCCACGCTCCAACCACGGTCCCTATTGCCGCGCCGAAAACCTCATCAATCGGGAGCAAGAGCCCTATAATCTCCCTCCACCGCTCTCCATCAACACCGTGTACGTATACGAGAGGGAGTGAAGCTAGTAGTGAAAGGTGCGCGGCGCAGAGGAAGGTATGTGCGAAATGGGTAGTCAAGGGAGCGCCGAATAAAATGAGGGTTATGGCGATGAGGGGCGCCGCCGCGGCGGTGGAGAGGAGGAGGGAGAGGAATGCGGGCTGTTTACGGATGACGGTCTTAGTTAGCAAAATTCCGTCCTAGATAGAGCAAAGCCAGAGAATTATATTGCGTACGATTATTTTGCCCGTGGCACCGCTGTCCGCTTTATTCGCGCCAGGCTTTTTCCGAGAGCCAGGCTTCGCGGCGGGAGGATGGCTGCCGCTGCCGGTTGGAGGGAGGCATATTGAGACGTAGAGGATCTGTAGGATACTGAGTGGAAGGAGAGTTTGTATAAGTGCGGGAACGGGGTCAGCGACGATGGATTTGAATTGGATGGCGTAAAGCGCGAAGAGGAGGACTGGATGGATGTGGGTATAAAGACGGGCGGCGTCGTTGTTGAGGACTTCGATGGGTGCGGCGGCCGGTCGGGCTTTTGCGGCCTTCGTAATTGTGGTGGTGGAGCTCATTGTGTGGAATTCATTGCTGATGGTTCTTTTCATGGTTGGGTAATGAGATTGAAGATCAATAGTGTATAGTCACTGCAAAATCACGAATTTCTAAGACGAATTTATTACACAACGCGATAGAATATTACTAAAGCTCTAAGCATGAACTGTCAGTCGTCCATCCTAAATATCTTCGACTTAATTTTATTGTTGTTCATAATCGTCATCTCCGAGGTGCCACAAGCTTGCCATATCCATTGCCACCCAATCATAGGGCGAGATCCCTGACATCAAATCTCTCCTGCTTTCGGCACAAGATTCCTTAGAGATAGATCGTAGACAACATCCTCTACTTCCTTGACCTAGTCAAGCCTCTTATTAGTCTCGTTTGCCATTCCGATAGTTGTACATGCCTACTCACCCGATATTTGATACCGTCACTACGGCGTCTCAACGCGTCGTTCTTGAGATTGAGAATCTGGAACCCGGCATGAAGGTCTTTGATGAATTGACTGATGAGAAGCGGTCTCCGGTAATCTCCAAGTGTGACTGAGTTACGTGCAAGCCGAGCCTATATTTATGTAAGTAGGAATACTACATGTGAAGCTACCTTTTTCTCCTTACGAGCTCATCAACCAGGGAGATCAGCGCTTGCAAATATTCTTCGATCGTGAGATGGAAACTGTCAACGCCCTTGAGATTAACAGGAACTACAAGCCGGTTTCTGTTAGCTTAGAAGAAGTGCTGGGGAATATAGCTCACTTTTCATAATCTCTCCGACTTCTTCAATTGTCAGGAGACGACCAGGCTTAGCCTCGCTGCCCTTAGGAGTGTAACCACCTAGCCATCCGCAGAACAGAATGCCAAACGCCTACCTTCCAATTAGTATGTGCGATGAATAAATTACAATAATGAACACACTGCGTCCTGGATCTGCCTGGACCACATCGCGTTCCATTTGTAGTACGGGAGTTTCGAGGCAGCTTGTGAGAGCTTCAAGATGGTTTCGACCTCATTTTCAATGGAACCTTCAGCAGCGGTAACAACCTCAGGGACTGGGAGAATAGTGAGTCGTAGGAATTAAGATCAAGCAGATAATAGGGTTCCTACTTGCGGACGCTAGTGTTGAGTGGGCGCGGGACAGCACGAATTGGACAGATCGGCCTGGTTCATCAACTCTTGCTCCGCCATCTCCATGGGGGACGTACTCTGCTTCTCCAGCGTCTGGATTATGTCACGAAGTTCCTGAAGAAGAGTCAGATGTATGACTTTGGGCTCTTCTTTGGATTCTCACATCTCGGACGGTGGTATCCTCGTCAACACGAGCTTGAAGGTCTTCGAAGATAGCCGGATTGACCATGCCATAGCGTTCTGCCATGACGATGTAGATTAGTACGGTTGAGATTGAAGAAGATCACGAGTGTGGGATACACTTGGAGACAGTCTGCAGTAGATGAGCAGAGATTATCATCCCGGACAACGCCGATCACGCAAAATGGCTTCACAAATTCACAGCAAAGGTCACATTTCAAGCAGAGGATGAGGATCAAATTTTCTTCAAGATCCCACACAAGGTGAAATTCTCAATGAAAATATTAAGGCATTATTCGCATCAGCCCGAAGCAGTGCAATACGAGCGACACGGTGCAATCAGACATAAGCAAGCCTAGAGGTCTGGTTACGGTTTCCAAATAGTGGATTAATCAAGAATGCCACCGTAGTGACGTTTCAGAGATTAAACTGAAAAGAACAGATACCTAAAAAGCCATTAGTAACTCAAGTAATCAAGAAGGTGGAAGGGGCAACCAGTCACGTACTACACTTGATCTAAGCCAAAAGGCAAAGAGAGCTAAAGAACAGAAGGAGGGATGGAGGAACAGCTGTTTATATACCAGGGGCCAAGACGCTATTTGCTAGTGGCTTGGCTACAGCCTGCCAAGCTTTTCACGTGAAATCTACGTTCTAACCCACTTTCTGCCCGAAAGGTTTTTCCGAGCATTCTCACAACTTTCCAGTAACCTTTCGTCGCATCCATGGATGGCTGCTGAAGTTCTGACTTACAGATCCTTCTGCGAGCAATTCATCATATCCATTACCGGCGACATTGGAAAACCCCTAAAGTTATCCTCCACTATCCCGCGGACGATCAAACGCCTTTCCGGTATCAAGAGCGTATAGCGGGCCTTGATTTACACCCACAGAGAGGTTTTACAACTTGGGCCTCACTAGGTGCAGCTTTAAGCAGAGAAACCAGCCTTGGGAGTCAGTCATGGACCATCGAAGATCGATGGGCCACATGGTATTCTTTTCTGGAGTTTGGATACCATAGTGTACCTCCAAAATACACTTATATTTACTTTTTACCCCAGAATGTTACCGTGTGAATGTCAGATCCAGAACAATATCTATCATGATCAGTGACCGCTTAGGCCTAGAGTTTGGCGTTATTAAGGTATATATCCCGAACAGGACTGTATGGTCGGTGCAGTGAACGGAACATCGTCAACTCTACGACAACTCTCCGCTAACCCTCCGCCAATTCTCCACACTCCGAAATTTCTCGCAAGCTCGAAATTCTTCCTTCTCATCTTCAGCAGCAACACAACTTAACTCACTTGACCTTATCAGCAATTATTGATTTGTATCAGCTCACACTCCTCGTTTCGTAACGCCCGCTGAGAACTCACGAGCTCTTTCACTCCCAATTCGGCCCCGTCGCCATCACGAGTTGCATGATCGCTAGGTGCAACCCACAGCATCTCGCTCGACCCGCAGCCAGTATTCAAGGTTAATGTCGAGGTTCCGAGCAAGTACTATGATAGCGAGTCTATCCCAAAAATTAGATGCAATAAATTTGGGCGTAGTGTTAAGAACAACGCGCTTCAGACGCTATTCAGACGCTATGAACATAGTGAAACACCGTTGGCGTGCTAAAATAGGGCTAGAAACGGATACGTTTCAATTACCTATTCCTTTCGTTACGTTGAAGCATCTATCAAGTGTTATGAAAGCGTCCTCAGATTTGTCTAATCTCTTCACCAGGTTATTCGGTCATCCGTCCTAAACGATTGCAGATTCGAATTCGTTAGACGAGCCCGACAGTTCCTCTTATAAGACAGGCATATACGGAAATATTATCCTGGTTGAATGATTTGCGAATTACCATATTGCAGTTACTAGATCAAATAGAATATGAAAGGCAAGACTTCATTTATTGCGTATGAAGGGAATGAAAGCGGAGAGCTGTCTCAATATCAGCCAAAAGACATAAAACAACAAAGTACTCTTTTTTTTTTTCTTTCTTTTTTTTCGCAACTACACTTCGGCTTCCAGTTCAAGTACGACTCGGTATGCATGCCGTTAGCAATGGTGCTAATCATGGACGGTTCCTCCATCCAATCTGTCCAAAACGGTATCCTCTTAGACCCGTGCGGACTGCCTAGAGGCCTGAGACATGGAATATCCATCTTGCTGTCGAGGTCGTACCCGAACTCCTGGCACATATCTTGGAATCTGATCTTCCTGATCGTCCACGTTGTCGTGCCCTAAACACAAGTAGAGATGTCTTCCGGGTCAACGACACGTACACTCGGTATACAGCATCACAACAATAGTTATGATGGCCAGGACCGAGGAGGAGATTGTACTTGCGATTGTGGCTCTATAGCCTACTGACAATCTCTGCCGTGAGTTATTGGAGAGGTCGGATGGTGAAGAGGCAGAAGTTGGCTGCGATTGCGTGTCGGACGTGGGCGTTACGGTGGCTTTAGAGTGCGTAGCTAGGAATTGAGGTACTTAGCTAATATCCTGCAGGAAATCTCAGTCTTGAATCCCCCCCGAACACTTACCAGTGGCAGAAACAAGAGTAGGAAAATTCTCGGCAGTCGCTGTAATGAAGTCTGTATTATAGGGATCAAAAGTGCTACCTAAGAGAACACGAGTTCAAAAATAGAACATTTGGGCTATCCATTATACCTGCTTGACTTGTCGACGCTGCAGCGCCGCCCGTAACCGTATCGCAGTTGGAATTATATACCGCGACAACACTGGCAGCATCTGCCGACCCACTCCTCCCCAGTACATTCTCTAAATGGCACAGGATGACAGAAGGCTTCGCCCAGACACCACAAGATCTGAGCGGCATATGGAATCGTTTGGAACTGGGTCTGCACGTCCTAAGTATTGGTAGAGATCGGGCGTGTTGTCGTGGAAAATCCCGCCGTTGAACGGGTCTCCGATGCAATATTTGGCGCACTGCCAAAGGCTTGGATAGCCGTCCGTCGACTGGATCGTTGCGGTGCCGGTGATAGATCTGGGTACTAAAGCAAATGTGCCAAGCAATAAGAGAACGTGGCATGCAATATGCGTAGTGGAGCTGAATCGTGTGTGGTACATATTAATGTAGTGCCTAAAGTTCCATCAAGCAGAAGCCGAGGCATGAGAATTGATAAGTATAGAGGAGTCTTCTATGTTCAATTGAAAACTGACTGTCAAAGGGAGCCTCGTTCAGCTGACATGCCATATACATGTGCCATTGGTCCTCAGGCTGTAAGCTACCTCAAGGCTTATTGGGTGGCATTCTCTGCCGTGCTACAGCCATTTTGTCTTATGCATACTTCAGATGAACACTGGAGAAGAAGTGATTGCTTTGGGGTTTCGTTCTGCGATGATCTGCCAGTATTACGATATTGCTCTTTAGTACTGCAGTAGCAACGGAGGTGCATGGTGTATTGTGCAGTCTGTGGGTTATGATTCTAAGCCGGACATTCATGAGATAGCGATAATACGGATTGGGAAGGTCATATATTGGAGTTGGGCAAGAAATGAGGCATCCCAGAATATGTAAATTAAGCAGGGCCTTGCAGGGGGCTTTCACCGGCCAGTATGATACCCCAGATGTGACAGGGTCAAACGCGGCCGTTCGGTATTGGATCATGAGATTAACGAAAGCAAGCTGTTTGTCTAAGGCTTTTTTCAGCTTTGCAGTGTGTGGCTGCTGGAAGAGCGGAGATTTCCAGTGAACGGTTTTGATGTTTTTCTGCGGCGAGTGCTCGGCTGGGGCAATCATAATGGGCATAAATCGGCCTCCTGATGTTAACACCCACCATCTTACCATCTGACGGCATTAACTTAGAACATTTTACAACACTAGAGCGACCATAGTTAAGGCATCGGGAATCGTGAGATGGCTACCTGCTATAATTTAATACCTGGAGAAGTATCCCAATGTTCAATTAGCTAAAACTGTCATACTTTACAAAATCGCAAAGTAATGCTAGCAATTAACATAGCCGCACTGCTCATTAGATTTTACTAAGCAGTTTTTTCGCTCTGAACTGGACCAAATGTACAAATTTCAATTGCCTTGCTGTCTAAACCCATGCCCTACTATACAGCGTGTTTTCGTGGATGGTGAACTCGCAATGCTCGCTCCAAAAGCGTTACTGATGTTCTCCCGACTACCCTTCCTTATATTCACTTCAGATCCCTAGTTTTACTATGGCCTCAGAACTCGTAGTCCGTCCTTTGATGGCGCCGCCGCATGTTTGAACGACTATATTCCCTCATGTTAGCATGTACGAATCGGTGAGGATCTCCGGAATGTTGTGAAACAGGATTTGCGATGTCTAAATGGTATAAACTTACGCTATCGCATTCTTCCCACGCCCGACCAGCACCAAAACCTAATCCAACATATGCTGGCCATGCGCGGCGCTTGAAGAGGAGTACGGAGAAGACAATGCCGAAAGATAGGCCGAGGCCAGAGCGGATAAGCATGGAGGAGAGACAGCGGTCCCACTGTGAAAATTCATGATGTTAGCATTGCTCTCAAGTGTTCATATGATAGTTGGAGATATGAAGAGGAGAAAAGTGAGGCGGGCCGAAAAGTCGTGTGATATTTTGCGGAAGGTGTAAGCAGGGGAACAGTAGCGGCAGGAATTCGAGCTGCCAAAGATCAAGTTCGGAAGCTCTCGAGAACAAGCCGTCCTTCAATTGGGTTCTACGAGTGCATGAAAGAGGTACCTTCTCATTCAGCAGGGCTTCGCTCATTGGCCGGCTTGTCCGTGCGACAGGCGTCGTCGGTGTGGTTGAGGATGAATCCGGCATGACTCGTGTATCTCTGCCAGTCAATTGATCAGATCGCGGCCGGGGAGGGAAGTGTTAGGAGAGGTTGGAGAGCTGGTTCGAGGGTTGTGATGATGTTGCTTGCTGCTCGCTCGGCCCTGCGGGAGCGGAAGTTTGAGGTTGCCAAGGCGCGGTGGTCTTTGCGCAACTTTTTTCAAGCTCAATAAGAATTTATCCCCGCCACGAATTGAGACGGGAAGGAAGTTTACTGTGCTACGGCCTTTCGAAGTATGGAATGGCTCCGATATCACAAGTAAGTCTATCCTGCTTCATATTATCAGTCACCATCTGACATTATACAGTCTGCAACGCCTCCATCTCTCCCACGACTACTCTCCCTCGATAACACTTTCCCGGATCTGAACGACCAAATACGCCAAGCCGCACAGATCATTGGATTGCCAGATGGATGGGATGATGGGGCAGCCGAATTCCAGTGCAAAGTCCTTCGGAAACAGCGGTTCCATGCGAGAGCGGAATGGGTATTGCGCTGGATTCTGGACAAATTGAAACCGCAAAATGCCAATGGGATACGAGCTCGGACGAATATTAAAGCATGGAAATTATTGAAACAAGCTATTTCTCTTGTTCCCGTCATAAATGCAGCTAGTCTGTTGAGGACTGCTGACTATGCAGGAATCTTGGAAAGAGTCTTGGAGGAGAACTTTGGGAAGGATGAACACGATAAAACAGTTAAACGAGGGCCTACACAAGATACTGAAGCGGCACTGGATCTTTCTGAATCTAGCGCAACGGCTGAGGAGCATCTTGAGTCATCGAGGAAAAGGAAGAGACTTTCATCCGACACCGATCGTCCCATGAAACAGGTTGCACTGGGTACTTCTGGACTGGATGAGCTTTTTGCAGTCATTGCCAATGTCCTCGAGGCCATACTTGTGCAGTCAAAATCAGATGGTAGCATTGAAGATGCAATGGTTGCGGAGCATATGAAGATGGTCCTTCGGATATCAAGTGCTCAAGCTGCACGACTTCTAAAGTTCTGGCTCAAAGGGATTTTCAATTTACTTACACTCGGCCCGGAGATTGCGACGTCTGTCCTTGACGCTCCTGATCACTGTCTCAGACTCTCCCCCATCCTTGAAGTTTGGGAAATGAGAACACAGGATACCAAGGATCAATCTGACGCGTCTGCTAATCTATTCTCCACCGAATGTCTTACCACCGTGGCCACACTTCTCAGTATACTCAAGGATAATACTAGTGTTGTACATTGGGGGATGTGCAAAACCCAGGGCAAGGACCTTCCTCTGGTCCGTAAGACTGCCATTCAATCATTGGAACAATTACTTGCCAGACATGTTTTTGGCCCCTCTCGAACAGCTTTCTTCGCCGATGTAGCTGATACTGTCAATTCCTCGGAGAAAGAAGGACCTCGAAGAGCCAGAAATTTGTCGTTGTATCTCCATCCGTTGAATATCAAAATTGGTCAAGCAGCCAGCTTCGAGGGAATGTCCGGATCTCTGCCAACTAGCTTCGAACCACTGCTTTCTGCCATTCCGCAACTCCTTGACATAGCAATCAGATGCTCTCTGAGACATAGTCCAAGAAAGAAATTCGCAGAACGGCCGTGGCTACAGGCTGTGTTCGTCGTGCTGTGTGAGTGTTCTGGATGTCCGTTACGCTCACCTGGGTCACCTTCGACACAATCTGCTATAGCAGTGTTGGGAGACATGTTGGCAGTATTGACCGAGAAAGATGTTCCCGTGGACTACAGCATTCTTGAGGACATTTTTCGATTTTATGCTGGAATGTATAAAGTCTCTGCGCAAAAGAGTACGATTTGGTGGGGTTTAGTGGCGAAGTTGACTGCTCTTAACCCAGACATATTCCTTCCGAAATCTAAAGCGAATACCGACAGTTCTGGAGCAAGGCCAAATGATCTCTCTGCCATCCTCTTCGAACAAATCTCAGCTTTTCCGGCCGAGAACCTCAACTCTAATAAAGCAATATATATGGACGATGGGCTCTCAATTTGGCATAATTTCACGGGCTTACTCGATCAATGTGGACCAGATGGACATCACAATACAGTGAGAGGTGTTTTGCAGCAATCCATACTCATACCTGTCTTGAGAGCCTTTGCTAAAAACAGAGATCTGCTTGGCTTCATATCCAGGTGGCATACACAGCTCACTGAGGTTGTGAGTGTAAGCCTCGCGCCAACCGCTGGCCCACGGAAACGTGCAGAGCGGTCTATTTGGGAAGATTTCGAGCTTTCCTCTGCTCTGGCACCATTACTCGAAAGCACCTTGACGTTAAAACAGACGTCTGGCCTCTTTGAGCAGCATGGAGTCTCTTTATCTTCTCTTCTTGATGTTCTCCGGAATGCTACATCGCTCACACAATCCAGTGAACTTGAACAGGCATTCAAAAATGCAAATAGTAGCGCGATCCTTGTTGATGTTCTGCTCAGATGCCTTTGCCTTGACGAAACTGTGGCGGGCCTCGAACCACAACTCAAAGCACTACATTTGGGAATTTCTGCTCTCATCGAACATGAATATTTCAGGTCTCACGCGGATATGGCAGTTGTTTGGTCAATTTTGTCTAGACTTTTTGCACTTCTATGGGATATTGCTTCGAACGAATCGCCAGGCCCCCTGCACAGCGTCTTAGATTCTAAGATGATTGAATTGGTGCACGAAAACATATCAGCGAATATTCAAGGCGCCTCAAAAGAAGAAAGCGACTCCGCCTTTGCGTTCCTCCTTACTGTCTGTGATCGTTTTCGTAGCATCCCAAGCTCTAAAAAATCCGTCTGTGAGCACCTCGGTCAAGCGCTGTCAGCTATTCTGCAGAACACTTTTCCCCTGCAGACCGAAAGTCATAAAGACGGGATATCGCTCGACGAATTTAAGCTTGACAAGACCTCCATCCAGAAAACTTTTCGAAAATTGGAGTTGCTACTTGTTCGGTTCCCATCTCTTCTGGAGTTCATTCCGTCCAACCTGCGCGCATCACTTTTTCTCCAAATTTACTGGGTCGTCTCTACGGATCACACTAATAGCGCCAGCGATCAGCTCTTGCAAGCTTGTTCAGAGTTCGTATTCTCAAACCTCGGTTCTAATGTCCGAAACGATATGTTGTCCGCATTGTTCGCAGGAATAGATAATATGTCAAGTGCGGCAAGAAACCTAAAATCTCAGGACTTGATTGAATTCTCGGAGAATCTTTATTTCCAGATCCCTTTGCAGGCCCTTCCACGCAAGCACAGGGAAGCAGTATTGGACAGAATAACAGATATTCTTTTGGGAAAACAAGAGCTATCCCGAGAGCAAGTCCTCCGCCATCTCGCGCTCATGGTGCAACTAATGGAGGTTCCTAACTCGTCTGCTAAAATTTGCACTGAACCAATGTCTCTGATTAGAATTGCCAGAATTGCCGATAAGGAGTCTATCGAAACCGATCGTAACATTCTAGACAAACTCGAGGCATTGGTGAAGCTGATCCTCCATCACATTCTGTCAGAAAAGGATCAAAAACGAAGTCAAGGTTACCTCGAGCAAATTGGTATCTACCTGAGCCATCATGATAACGTAATCTCCTTAGAGAATCCGGGGTATTTAGCCTTTGTCAAAGCTGTGATGGCAACAGTTGGAAAAGACGAAATCTTTCCAGGAGGAAATCTACACGAAACTATTCAGCAACATTTCCTGTCAACCTTCGAGAAAAAAATGACTGGATCGACACTTTCTGGCCTTTTGAAGGTGGGGGTATCCGCTCCAAAGCTCTGCGATCTGGACATGATGCTGGATTTTCTATGCGATGTCCCGGTCGAACTCGTAGGAGGTAACGGTGAGTAAACAATTGCGGAAAGCTTTAGGGGGGAAAAAAAAGGTTAACATTCCATCACAGGGGCGTTTGAACGTTTAAAGGGACTCTTGCAAGAGTGGATCAATCCATATTTCTCACCATCTGCTCAGCTACCCCTGGCGAAAGCCCCGTTCATGCCTGGGACTTGGTGCCTTTTACATAACGTCGTGGCGAGATTTCACATATACCCCGACTATAACCATTTCTTGAGAATGTCCCAGGGATTATTGCAGCTAGGTTAGAATATGTCGCCCCAAATATGTGGAGCTTAGCTAATACTCTCAGATCTGTCTGCAAAAGAATTTCGAGCTATTCTTATTACATTTAAGAAGTCTCTGCTTCCTCTCGACATGTCAACCAAGTTGCAGTTGCTCCCTTCACTCTTGCCATCAGAAACGGACGAGGTAGAGGTCGGGTCATTGCCCATTCTTCATGCCCTCATTTCGTCTTTTGAACGTAAGTCTTTTGACAACTTTTGCTCCATCGGCATGGTACTAATTTTAATTAGATGGTGGCCTCGATGACGCGGATAGAAAGCAACAGCTCTCCGCTTTGCTTGGTAAGATAGTTGTGTATTTGCCAATCTCAAGCGATATAGCGCGCTTCAATTCGCTCCTTGACTGCGTCAATACCATCCTCCGCGACAAGGTACGTCTAAATGACTGCTCATGCAAACTTGAACAATAGTTAATCCCATCAGCCCTTCCTGGTCTCCCAATTCGGAATCGAAGCCCTCATTGCTGCCATTCTCACTACCGTATGCCCAACTGGGCCTTCGCTCCCACCTCAACATGCGCCAGCACTCTTCACCCGCCTCTGCGAAACTACAAACATCCTGTTCTCTCTCCACCGTTCCCGGCTTGGCGGACGCTTCCACCTGCTCATACCACTCCTCCAGAGGCTCCTCTCCTGTTTCTTCATATCCAACGCGACGCGCCGCACAAAAAACCCCTATCTTCCACCATGGATTCATCCCTACTCAACCCCTCTCACTCCCGCAAACGCTATATCCTACACGCGCCTCCTCACAACTCTCTCGTCTCCCACCGTCTCCTCCGTTACAGGCCCACAGCATCACCACAACCGCAGTCGCAAACAAGCAGCTCTTGTCGATGCGACGAAGAAAGCGAGACAGTACGCCGGGCAGTATATTCCTTCTCTGATAGTGTGGTTTTGCAAGTGTCTCCTGTCGGGGAGGTTGGAGCCTAAGGTCAGAGAGAGGCTTATGCCAGGTGTGTGGGCTTGCTTGGAGACGGTGGAGATGGAAGCGCTTAAGGCGATGAGTAGTGGGTTGGGGAGCAATGAGAGGGCGATTTGGAGGGGATTGTATGCGGAGTGGAGGAGGACCAGCGGCGTGGGAAGAAAGCCTGAGTGATGAGTGGAAGAATGGGGCAGGTTATTGAGTTGGGTGGTGGTGGAGTGGGCGTGGTCGATGCCCAATCGTGGTTTCTCTATCGGAACAAGTCCAGTAAGCACGTTAGGTAAGCGAAAAGGAACAGTGTCTAGGGGAGCACCAAAATGGGCGTTCTGAGTATTGCTGGGAAAAAATGGTAATGATTTTGTTTAATGGAACCGACACGAACGCTTTGAAAAAAGACTCTGTGTCGGGATACGCGAAGAGGATGGTAAAAGCGGACTGAAGAATCTAGCTGCTGTGGTTGTTCAGATCGAGTCGACGATCGTTCTAGGCCAAGTTCAGATCTTTATAGATCAAGCCAATGAAGAGAGAAGCTAGCTATCAGGATTCCAGTCAATGACTTGGGATATTCTCCATGGTCGTCACATTTTGATAAGACTAGATGTTTGCTAATCTTCTTGATGCTGGGGATTCCTCGCTTGCGACGGAAAAATGTCGTGGCGGGTGGCGGGATAGTGTTCCTCAAGCTACAAAAAAATTAGGTAGGCCTGGGCTAAGGAAGTATTTCCGCCGTCGCTTGATGGCCTCGAGGCGGAATCTTTGGCGGGCGGTTCGTCTGCGTATATCATATGCGGTGGAGCTTGGGTGGTTGTTGGAAACAAAGTTCGATTGTTTGCGATAATCAGGATTGAGGTACATCTGTAAAGGCCCGTGGACCTAAATATGCAACGGTAAAACTCCCTTTGCGAAATGACTGATTACCCTTAACACTTGGTCCAATCCTAACTTGAACCCATATTTTGGAGCGTGACATTGAGGGCGAAACAAATATCATTTTCAACCTCGCTATCTGAGTAAATACTGCATGGCCTTCGCGATAGAAGACTGGTGTCAGGTGGTGATGCAAAAACGGTATCGGCGACTTTCTTCAGCAGATACTGCGAAAGCCACGTCTGCATCTTATCTCCAAGACGCGGATGAGAGCGTGAAATAAGTGATGGACAGGATACACTTATGTCATCGGCACTACTTGTCTCGCTGAAGCAATTGGTGTGCATGACAGGCAAAACCATGTCAAGAAAGTTCCTGAAACACGGCCAAACCAGATGACGAAGTCACGAGCGACGACCCCAATCACAGTGGGTTGATAGCTGATAATGTGGCCGCTGCAGGTCAGCTGCAAGCCAACAATCTGAATTTGAATCTGGGGAGACTGCGGTCTGCGGAAAAAGCAAAAGTTCGAATTTTCATCGTGTGCAACCTTTAAGGATCAAGAGGCAGCAGGGTTGAGTTTCCAGGCCGATAGCGAGGAAGTGGAATCGGTGCCGAAGTGATAAGGAGAAACCACGAAAAGCGAAAGCCGCGATGGTGGAAAGCTGAGGTGGGGTGGGTGGTTGGTGTTTTTGCGCTGAAAGCACTCCGGGAAAAAAGCGACGACATCAGACGAGCCATCTCAAATAATACCAAGCTTCCCAGTTCCCAGGCCGCGTCAGATGAAAAAGGCATTCGTATGCTGGTAATCATGCAAAGATGATGCAAAGATCATGGGACGGGATGGTTTGAGACAGACGCTGTCCACGAGGATTTCGCGTCGACAACACATGTTTTTTCAGATGAGGTTCAACAGCGGCCAAGTTTTTTTACTCGATAGTATCGAGTCACATAAGCCGACAGCGAGTAAAAACAAAGCCGCTCCCGCTACCCCACCAATCTTATCAGGGTTGGCCAAGTCAGATTGGCGATGGGCGTTGAAGCGCCGTGAGGTTGCATTTCCGAATCCTTCTCCCGCGCCCAGGCCGTCAAGTGGTGAATGCGATGGCCGGTGCTGCTGTCACCGTGAAAGACGGCCAGTGAGAAGACTGCAAACTCGAATGGGCCTTGCGGCTCTCTGTTACAAGTTCCCATCGAGTCAACCATCTCACAACTTGGTATCTTTCACGATATGCATCTTATCCACCTGCATCCCCTTGGCCTCCACCGGGGACGGCAGCCAAGCCTCACAAGCACATCTAGGGCATCATCTCGCCCTCTGGCGCGACAAGACTATTCACTGGCAGCTTCAAACCCTTCCTCTTGGTGGCATTCAGACTGCCAGCCGACTCTCCGTTAATCACTATCGCTTGATAGCCCTTCTACCAATAGTCACAGGGTCCACGCCGATGGTCCTCATGCCGCGCATACATAACTCAGGACGGTATGTATGCAAGAGAAGACATTTTCTGATTTTCGATGCATTTTCAACCCCGGAGCTGAAGCCGATCGAGAACCTTGACAGCGTTGGAGAAAACTGCTGGACCCTGATATACTGCCAGATCTTGGAGCTAAAACCTACATACCACAAACTACCGGCAATCGGTCCAGCCTGAGTGAAAAAGTTTCTCTTTGGGAGATCTGCTAAATCTGTACGCATGGAACGTCGTTCAAGACAAGTATATATGGCATGTCTCCCATCGTCCACCAATTTCCCTCCAGCATCGAGCTTACAGAGAACCTTTCAGCGGCCTTCACGCCCAGCTTCGCCCGACGAAGACTGGGACTCTGAAGCAATTAGTACATTGGATCGTCAGGAGCGACAGCCTCTGATTCGGCCCTCATCGTCATCCTCGTCTTCTACCCCACGTCATAGTTGCGGGGCCAGATACCAGGCCTCATCAAGTCGCCATCCCATACCAACACCAGACTTTGCTCCCTCAGATGAGGATTTTATCTTTGACTTCATCATGGAGAAGGTAAAGGACACCAAGGTTGCCCATTTCCTCGACAAAATGGCGGTTGAGTCTGAGCCCGGCCTCACGACGGCCCAGCTCATGCTGTTCAACCACGACTTGAAGCCTGTCGAGCCTGAACGCCGTGAATGGGGTGCTTGGAACTTTGTTGGCTTCTGGGTTGGTAAGTAAACGTTATGCTGAACCCTTTTGAAAAACTCCTAACACTGCTACCGAATATGGAGAGCTGACACGTGCTTTAGCTGATTCATTCAATATCAACACCTGGATGATATCGTCGTCTATGATCGTCGCCGGTCTGTCCTGGTGGCAGTCGTGGCTATGTGTTTGGTTTGGATATGCCATTTCTGCGTGCTTCGTTGTCAGCACTGGCCGTATTGGTGCCATGTACCATATCTCCTTTCCCGTTGTCAGTCGGTCGTCTTTCGGGATCTGGGGTGCTCTATGGCCTGTATTCAATCGAGCTGGAATGGCCTGTGTCTGGTACGGTGTGCAAGCTTGGATTGGAGGTAAGTTTGACATCCCACATCACTGTGAAAGCTGCTAATGGAATGACAGGCGAATGCGTCTATCTCATGATTCGAGCTATCTGGAACAATTGGCGACCGGTAAGGACGAATTTGAGTCGAGCAGTAATAGCATTAGACTGGACTGGATTTCGGATCCCCAACCCCCTCGAAGATCTCAATCAAGGACCACATCAGGACAGACTGAGCCATCCTCCTCCACCAATATGGACGAGAACCGAGCGAATTCACGCAAACTTAGTTTTCAATGCGCAATCGGCTTCGGATTAGCTTCAGCGTCTGCTAGCCACCCCACGAGGCTCTTGGGTACATGTTCCAGATTCGGATGGGGTTTACTCTACCACAGCATCTGAAGCTAGAATCAGCGTGGCTTTCCAGTGCGCCAGTTTTCTTTCCCTAATTCAGGTCCTATCATGAACGTCTTCTATTCGATCCCGTAATTTAGCGTGGAGTTCTCCACCACGATAACTCCATACTCCAGTCTAGTCTAATTCTATTGCTGGAACTTGATTGTTTTGACTATCGAATTTCAGGTAGCTGACATGTGTGTATAGGACAACGTTCACAACGGTATACCAGCATCTGGCACCAACACGGTCATGTTCGTCAGCTTCCTCCTATTCTGGGCTGGCAGTCTACCAGCCATCTGGTTCCCCGTCCACAAAATCCGACATTTGTTCACCGTCAAAGCCTACTTTGTCCCTACGGCCGGTATTGCCTTCTTTATTTGGGCCATTGTTCGCGCCAAGGGCATCGGCCCAATCGTCCATCAAGGCAGTACCATACACGGCTCCAAGCTCGCGTGGCAAATGGTTAAAGGCATCATGAGCTCCATTGCCAACTTCGCAACTCTCATCGTCAACGACCCCGATTTCGCTCGTTTCGCGCGCAAGCCCCGCGATGCTCTCTGGTCCCAACTATTCACCATCCCCATCGGCTTCGCAGTGACCTCATTTATCGGTATCATCGTGTCATCTTCGTCAACCGTAATTTTCGGCGGTGACCCAATCTGGAACCCTCTCGACCTCCTCGAGCGTTTCCTGCAAGAGGGTGGCTCTGGCCAACGATTCGGTGTCTTCATCATCGCAATGGCCTTCACCCTTGCCCAGCTCGGAACTAACATTGCTGCCAACTCCGTCTCAGCCGGTACAGATATGACAGCTCTATTCCCCCGCTTCCTCAACATCCGCCGCGGCGGCTACATCTGCGCCATCGTCGGCCTGGTCATGTGTCCATGGAACCTCCTCAAGTCTTCAAACTCCTTCACGACCTACCTATCCGCCTATTCCGTCTTCCTGTCCTCGATCGCCGGTGTCATCGTCTGCGACTACTACTTTGTCCGCAAAGGCTACCTCGAAATCAAAGCTCTCTACTCCGGCAAGAAAGCCGACCCTTACTACTACACCTTCGGCATACACTGGCGCGGCTACGCCGCCTACATTGCTGGCATCCTCATTAACGTCGTCGGGTTCGCCGGCGCCATCGGTCGCAAAGTACCCGCTGGCGCGACGTATATCTACGACTTGAACTTCTTCTGCGGCTTCATCATCGCTGCCGCTGTGTACTACGGTCTGACGCGCTTCTTCCCCATCCCTGCGTGCAGCGAGACGTGGCTGGAGGTCGGTGATGAGATTAGGAATGTCAGTGTCGCGTATGGTGCGGATGATAACTCGGAAGATTATGATGAAGAGGTCGTAATCGGCGGAAATTCCAAGGCTAGGGAGGACGGACAGAAGGTATTTTAAACCCCTGCATTATAGAGTAGACATTGCGCAAGCTTTGGAAATTGAAAGAGGGAGTTGAAGAGGGTGGGTGGTTACGCTTTTTCATGTTTTATGATACCAAACGCCGTCGATACAGCCGTTTCTTTCTTGGGCTGTAAATAAAGCGCATGTCAACGCTGTAGCGGAACCAAAGCCCCTCTATACAACATTGTACCCTCATTCTTCGTGAGGAATATCCAGACTCTCGTCCATGTAAACCGCAATGCTATCCAGAGTCTCTTTCGGGTGAGACTCACCTGTCTGACGCCCTTCTGAACCCAATGCAGAACATATTCATGTGAATGAAGGGGCTTGACGGGGCACTGGTACTGAAATACTGCTCAATATCCATGGTTTTCACAAGGCGCCGTAAGCCTTCCCATTCCGACCCCACTACGAATGAATGCCGCTCCTTCCACGTTTGCATGATTCAGTCCAGTGTTGGTTTCGCGTCCGGGTTGTCTCTATCAGCCCACCAATGGTCCCAGAAAAGCTCCGGGCCTTCTCTCAGTATATACGCAGCAACCTAAGATTTCACGAACCATCTGGACTTTTGACGCTTCCCAGTTGTTTTTTCGCACTCCTAGTCCCAGTAGATTTCCGTGCGGCCGCGGCCCAATTGGAGAAAGCCATTATCCGTGAAGGTAAGCCGCGTTCATGGTAATAGCGCGAGGCTTCCAGCTCCAGCCTTTCTCGAGATGCTCCCCTCGTTTTCCGGGGATCCATCATCTCCGCCGTCTTGGGTCGCGTAACCCGGCTCCATCTTTCGCTTGTTGCACGAAGCGATTGAGCCCCCGGAAAAAAGCCCCTTTCCGCGAGCAGGCGAGGACGGTAAGCTCGTCCGAAGGGCACTGATTCAACAACCCTGGCTTATGTCAGAGGAAAATCCCTAACTTAAGCATTCGAAACCCCATCCGCAACACGCTCCCGGAGATGAATTCACCCGATTGGACTTTTTTAGGGTAACGCCATCTGTGATCCACAACGAATTTGAGGCGCCGTCGGTGTCTACAAAGGGGGATTGTCAAAAAACGGGTCGGACGCCCACCCTGATAGTATGGTTGCAACGTAGGTGAGTCACTAGTGCAACGTTGGGGACTTCAGATGATTGTACTGCCTTTCCGCCGGTCGTTTACTTCCACGAAGCGTGATGTGCGCTACTGATTGCACGATGGTGGATTCGTATCCAGATCTCGGATGTTACGGGAGGTCAAACGGAGGCACGAGAGAGTGTCGATATCACAGCGGAGGATGACTTGGAAGATGATGTCTGTCCCATCAATCGCTGAATTGGGATTTGGGCATCTCGTATAGGTCATTTATTAACTTCGAATGCCGAGAACTGTTCTTGTGTGCAGCACCTGAGGAAGCAGTAATGAACAAATTGAAGTGATGGGCTTAATTGCTGCTGTTGCAGTTTGTATTCGCGAGTTTGGCATGGCCGAGAGAGGTGTGTATTGAACATTTGCCTACAAACACTGCTGTCCGCCCAGGAACACTCAAACTCAACTACCCGGTTGCGGCTCGTCCTGCACCAATGGAGTTCATATAGGGTCGGAATGACGGCGTCATTCAAGGAGTTAAAGGAAGAGCTTCAGGAGGTCCGATGCCAAGATGGCAGGGGGAAACCGTCCGCCGTACTCGGGAGGACCCCTAGGGTGGGACAACTCATCATAAATAACACGGACCTGGCGTTTACCACGGCAAGAATCTCATGACAATATAACAATACCTATTCTTGGAGGTCCCACTGAAGCAATGCCTACATGCCTCCAGAGCTTCTGTCGCCTCAAACAGGTGAAAACTTCTTCATCTGACCTCGGGATGTTGTGAGGTAATTCCGTACGTCAAGCATCGAATAGACCTGAGTATTCCTTTTATTTTGATGAGATGTATATGTTATGGAGAATTCATTTTAGATCCCTACTTATCTAGTCCCGAACCATTAATTTCGTGCCGAAATTATTTAAAAGTCAATTTCGGGAGGAAGGGGCAGGAGCGGGGTTAGTGCCATCGTTTATCGAGAGAGAACGTTGCAGGCTTGAGATGAGCAGAGCGTAGCCCACAATTGATGACCGGTCATGGAGCATTGAAGCGCATGATACCACAATTCAAAATCATAAATCTTATCTGCTCACTGGACCTTTCGAAACATACATCCGTGCACAACGCCTGTCATATTTTCCCTGTGCCACATATATTACGGATTCGGACCACCCTAGGGCATTTTGTAAGAGTCCGACAAAAAATATGAAGCGCTACGGTTACTGAATCGAGCTTGAATACTCCGAATGCGACATTATCGGACTTGAACTAGTCGGGCCTGATGAATGATCTGATTGACCTGGAGGACTTGGAGGCGACTTGACAACGTAGGAAAGGCGAATCTAGATATATTGAAGTTAACAAGAGCAATGGAGAGCAGTTGTGCCTCTGCGTGAAAACTTGCCTGCACGTGAGAAGCGGATTGAGATAGAGAGGCGGAGAAGGCTGATCGAACTGTAGGTAACTGAAGACAAAGTTTCAGACGGGGAGAGACGGCGAATGCGATTTGGACTCCATTGGACTGAAATGAATTGAGGAAGCTGGTTTACAGTAAATCGCGGACGGCAAGGCAGATTCCGGAGTGGCAGTGCTGGGAGTACCAGTTGCTGTCAAAATACTCTAATAATGATGGCCGGTGAGACAAAGAGAGATGGCAGGGCGGATAGTAGTGATAAACAGGGAGGCTACCTGATTTGAGATTGTGTGAAGTTAAAAGCAAGTTTGGAGTGGAGCCACACATATTTGCCGTAGGGCTGCTGCACTTACCATTGGTTAAGTGGCACAGCATATCGTGGCTGTGCATGCGAGTCGCCGGATTAGGACTCCACTTCTTTTCAACCGCCCCATTCTTGACCGCCTCGTTCTCGACGCTTCTCACATGCGACCTTGAATTCTGGTCCTGAGCCGGACCCACTGGATCTTTGCCTGTGGGAATGGCTTCGGCTAACTTCAGGCCACATAATGCAGGCAAAATCGAAAACGATCGTAAAGCCAATGCTTGGCTTGCTACTGATTTGGGCGTCTGTCGATGAGTTCTCGCCTTATGGCCTGCATTTGAGTGCCACCGGAACAAGGTGATAAGAGCTGTACAGCGACACGTAACTTACTCGTGATAGCTGCTGCTGAGTTTGGCAAGCCAGCTTCTTTAGAGTCTCTCTTGGGGACCGAAGTACACGAAAGAAGGCAACGCACGAAGTGGAAGTGAACTGTCATCCACAGAAAACATTGTATGCTAAGGAGAAAGGACGTTAGGAGGAGATTGGAATTCGAAGATCACGCCGGAGAGTAGATTTGGGTTACGTAAGTTCTAGGTGTGACTATTGACCTGTTCCATTCAGTAGAACACTTGCTTGATCGTCCACTCCCAATTAGGATAGATTGAAAAGGTTTATACCTATTTGAGACATTTCGTTCTTGAGCTAACCATTGGTAATATAATTTGACGGCATAAGTTAGGCGAAAGCTCAAACGTAAGTTCTCGGTGGGAAGTTCGATGGGGGAAAATGTCGGCCCTATGACTTTTCTAACGATCTTGGTATGTAGGCAAGATCCAGATAGCGACAAGTCGATTATCGTTTCAATCGTGGCGTAAGGGGGTTGGCGAGACCAGGAAGAGGGTCGAAATAGTGTTGATCTATGATCAGTTCATCCAGTTTCGAGGCTTTCTGAGCTCGATCTGAGCGCTAGCAACGGCCTAGTGGCGCTCTAGAATGATATGCATTTCCATCAACGCGATGAGACGAGCCTCGAGTCTCTCAGTCAGGAGTCTTTCACTCAGGAGTCTTTCAGTCAGCCAGAGTTGCTGGTTGTGGGCTTCGTCGTTGATATCATTGAGCGCTCACGTCAGCTACGACGACGGGAAGCGTGAAAATAGGCGAAAGGTGAGATTCCAATTTGCCTGGCAAAAATCATCCCGACGCAAATCCAGTCAGGAAACAAGATCCAAGCTGGCGTTTTCCTCCTTCAGCACTCCACGCTGGCTTGACGAGATGTGGCGTTGGACCGGTTGTGTCGGCGGAATATGCCTGCATAGACGACCCCTCCAAGCGCAGAGGCACAGCGGAGGCTTCATGGCGACAGCTGAAAGACGCGCCGTTTTACTGTCACGAGCCTTAGAGAAATATTGGAGGAGGTCTGGTGGAAAGCTTGATTTTGCTGTCCGAGATCCGAAACGCCTCAGATTCCTCTGCTGGTCGATCCTTAGCCGCCAAGGCCAAACGCCTTCACAACGCCACCTTAGTCTCCATCAAAGCTGAAAAACCCAGCCACACGTACACAGACGCACTCCACCATCGAAGCCCTGTTCCATACTTTGCTTCTTTCGGCCGTTCTAAGCACTCCCGTGCCGGGTTTGCCTGTAAAGCATAATGAGGCGCGACAACCTTAAGCTGAAAATCACGAAGCCGGGGTGGAGATCTCCAAGGTTGACCACCTCCATCCAAGGATTCTCGTTAGAGGAGAGCTGGAAGACGACAATGTTTCATCGTCTTATTATCACTACCGCAGCAGGGCGGTCGTTCCACTGCCGTAGGCTCTGCCGCCTGCTCGCTATGCCCTCTTTATGAAGGCCTCAAGGCCTGAGGGCGAGTTACGACCTGATGTCTCCCTTTGCCATCCATATTTATATCCTTGTGCTAACCCTACGGTGAACTTCGTACATACTGCTGACCAGCCCCGGGAGCTCTTCTTCCCTAGTGCTTACAATAACGGTTTTCCCGATTCCCAGGTGAGTTTCCTTGATAGCTGATGCTGTACCCCTCGACTGACTGGTTGAACAGGAGCTGTGACCTGCATCGCCGCACACCCTCACACATATGCGAAGCAGATCACCTCGAAACCCAATTCGCTTTTTTCCTTCAGCATTCCTCGCCATGCCTCCTCCGCCTCCACAGCTGACTGGCGCACTCCGCCTGTTAGAACTCAAACCCTCTGGTTGCTTTCATGAGATGTTCAAGAAGTTCGCTGGGAGCACGCTCGTGCTGCCAAGTGGCTTCCTTCTCCTTATCGTCCTCGTGAGCTGTGTACGGTGCGTCGTGTTCTACAACACGAGAAGAAAGAGGAGGAGAGAAACCAGAACCAGCCAAGGTGCTCGAGAAAAGCACCCCACACCGGTTACCTCAGCAGCTCCAATGCCAAATACGAGCACCTACAAACCAGTTTATCCATGGACATCACCACCTCAACCTCTCCCAGGGCCTTACGATCCCCGCCTCTACCCACTTCCCACCATCCGCCGCCACTCCTATCACGAACCTTCCACAGCGGTGCCTGCAGAAACGAACACCATATCCTATACCAGGCGTGTATCCACGAACAGCATGCCTCCACGACAGACAGTGTTACACGGCACCGTCACAACAACCACAACCAAAGGCAGCCCAGGATGGCGACGGAACCAATGGGTTGTTGGGGCTGGCTGAGGAAAAGAAAAAGGTGTTGTCAGACGATATCCCCATTCTTATGCGCGGAAATATGGATCCGGTGAACTGTCAGATTCGTCACGAATGAGGCTTTTAGGCCTTGAGCTGAGTGGCGGAATAGATCATGTGTTGCCGTAGTGGGG